>QVIE01000310.1:0-16367 GCA_013387415.1 Panellus pusillus | reverse complement strand
CGCGCGCGCGCACCGCCCCAGCCGCAGTTCCAGCACGCCCCCAGTCGTATTTCAGCACCACGTTCTACGAGCTGCGCGACGCGCTCGTCGTGTCCGAGATGCAGGTCCTCAAGCGCCTCGGGTTCAATGTGCACGTCGTGCTGCCGTATGGCACGCTCATAAACTACCTGCGCGTGCTCGGGCTCGGGGAGCAGGAGGCCGTGTGCACGCGGCGCGTGGGGACCTCAACGACGCGTGTGTGTGCATTGAACACTTTTTTGCTGTACTGATGTATTAACAGCATGCAGACCCCCGTGTATGCGCGCTCTACCCCGTCCCCACGGTCGTCAGCGCTGCCATCCTGCTTGCGACGCGCGCGCTGGCTATACCGCTCCCGTCGGCGCCCCCGACGTGCTGGTGGACCTGTTCGACGCGCGTGGAGGACGTGTGGGCGGTGGCGGGGACGATCATGCGGCTGTACCGGGCGCGCACGCCAGAGGAGCGCGCGCGGTGGTGGGGATGGTGGGGAGAAGGAGGTGCGGGAGTGGCTGGAATCTGGAAAATAGAATATTTACCGCTGTTTTTTATGCTCGATCACTGCTCTATATCGCACAAGGCGGGCTGGTGCTGTGGTCCCGCTCGTTCACCCCGACGCCGCCGCCCTCGCCCTCTCCTCCGCGTCCCCCGTGAACGCCCTCATCCGCGACGCACTCATCGAGGGCCGCACCGCCGCAGGAAACCGCTACGAAAAAGACGGATACGCAGAAATGGACGTTCGTCAACGACCTCGAGCTCATCTTCGTCGTCGCATACCAGCGCATTCTACAGCTCACCTACGTCGACGACCTCTCGCGGCCCTCAAGTCATTATTTGTAAAGATGTTCCAGCCCTTCCTCGCCACCTTCGTGGCATCCCTCCACGCCCTCCACAACGCCAAGGCCGCGGCCAGTGTATTAAACTTCTCCGAGGCGTTCGACGGCTGGGACCGGGTCTTTGACAAGCTGCTCAAGAGCCTCGAGAAAAAGCCGCCGCGGAGCGCAAAAATCGCCTGCGCCCCGCCGTGCGCCCCCCGCTCGAGGCGGACAACGCCAGCCCGCCGTCGGAGGCGGAGCGCGAGGCGTCGACGGCGCCGACCCAAGAGCCCGACGCGCCGCTCGACGAGCAGCAGATCGCGCGCAACGTGCAGGCGCTGAAGAGCCGTCTGCGGGGCCGCGGCGGCGGCAAGCTCGGGGCAGTCGGCAGGAGGGGAGCGCGCGCTCGGACGCGGGCAGCGGCAGCAGCGTGCCCAACTCGGACTCCGAGCTGCCGGCGGCGCCGAGACGTAAGCCCAAGCCCAAGGCCAAGGCGCAGCGCAAGTGGGGCGACGAGGCGCCGACGGAGACGGACATGGCCGAGCTCGATTTCAGCTTTGACGCGGCCCGTGAGGCGGTAGTAGTGCGCAGCAGGATGTGCAGGCGCTCGTCGACCGTGCGTCTATGGGTACACGCACCCGGGACGGGCTGTACGAGTCAAGGACTGGGAGTCTCCAAGGACGAAGAGGAAGAGGACAGCGCGATCGCGCGTGCGCTCGGTCCCGATGCGGGGGCCACCGAGAAAGCCAAAGCCGGGGGCGGGTCGCTGGGCGCGCTGGGGCGCTGTTCTCGCGCCTGACGGGGTCCAAGGTGCTCACGACGCAGGACTTGAAGCCCGTGCTGGAGGGGATGAAGCAGCATCTCATGCGGAAGAACGTCGCGATGGAGATCGCGGACAAGGTCTGCGAGGGCGTCGGGGAGAGTCTCGTGGGTAAGAAGGTCGGCGGGTTCCAGAGTGCGTTTTCTTCTTCCCTTCGTGAGCCCGTCTATCTTTCTTACACGTCACCGCAGCGACCAACGCCGCCGTCCGCCTCGCGCTCTCCACGTCCCTCACGCGCATCCTAACCCCCAAGACATCCACCGACCTCCTCCTCTCCATCCGCACCAAGCGCTCCTCCGCGCTGCCCTCCTCGCAGCAGCGCCTCCCGTACAGCATCGCCTTCGTCGGCGTCAACGGCGTCGGCAAGAGCACGAACCTCTCCAAGGTCTGCTTCTGGCTCATCCAGAACGGCCTCCGCGTGCTCATCGCCGCGTGCGATACGTTCCGCAGCGGCGCGGTCGAGCAGCTGCGCGTGCATGTGCGCAACCTCGGATGCTCGGGCCCGGGATGAGCGGGAGCGGCGCGGCGGAGGGCAGCAGGGGCCGCGTGGAGCTGTATGAGCGCGGGTATGGAAGGATGCGGCGGGGATTGCGAGGGAGGCGATCGCGTATGCGAAGGATAATGACTTTGATGTCGTGCTCATCGATACGGCGGGGCGCATGCAGGATAATGAGGCAAGGGTATTTTTCATACTGCTTGTCAACAGGCTAACTAACTATCCACGCAGCCTCTCATGCGCGCCCTCGCCAAGGTGCGCGCACCCCCGTACAGCTCGCTTGGATAATTACATACTGACCCCGCCCCAGCTCGTCGCAGTCAACTCACCCGACAAGATCATCTTCGTGGGCGAGGCGCTCGTGGGCAACGAGGCGGTCGACCAGCTGACCAAATTCGATCGCGCGCTGCGCGACTTTTCGTCCGCGTCGGGCGCGGGAAGGAGCGCGGGATCGACGGGATGCTCGTCACCAAGTGGGACACCGTCGATGATAAGGTGCGCCTTTCCAAGCAGGATTCATTCATTCATTCGTTAATTCATCCAATTTGTCCCGCAACAGGTCGGCGCGGCGCTGTCGATGACCT
The DNA here is from genome assembly GCA_013387415.1 of Panellus pusillus. Lineage (NCBI taxonomy): Eukaryota > Fungi > Basidiomycota > Agaricomycetes > Agaricales > Mycenaceae > Panellus > Panellus pusillus. The sequence goes on along the minus strand of QVIE01000310.1, from coordinate 13,637 downwards.
ACGTCACGGGGCAGCCCATCATCTTTGTCGGATGTGGGCAGGTACGTATTCATTCGTTCTTTTTTGCTCTGCATTTCTCTTATATGTGACATGTGCGCGCAGACGTACACGGACCTCCGCCAGCTGCGCGTGGGGAACGTCGTGCAAGCTATACTGGCGGATTAGGAGCCGTGCATGATGTATGCCTGCATAGCGAGTTGACATTCGATCTCATCATGTGCATCCATGGCGATGGGAGAGTACATGTAAACATATACATAATTACGAGTGCGATACAGCGCGTTGTACTCTGGTACAGTACTACAGTATACATGTCCTTGTTGTTAGTGTCCGTGAGGTCCATGCTCGGATAAATACAGCGTGTCTGCGGCAGATGAGTGGAGTATAAAGTGTGAGTACTACGCTCTATGAGTAGCGCGTCGCGAAGGCGGATCTATCCGTCAGGGCCCGTATACAAGGTCCCTCCCTGAGAGCTTTTCCCTATCAACAGAAGAAAGTGACGCCCCGGCGCCATGCTGATTCGCCATCGCCACGCGCGCGAAGGGCGTCGCGGGGGGTAGACAGTGAGGAACTCGGCAGAGGGGGCCGTGTGCCTGTGCCGCCGGCGCAGGAACCACAGGACGCCGGCGCCGAGGAGGACGAGGAAGATGACCCGCCGACGGCGCCGCCGGCGATTTCGCCCACGTGGGACTGGTGCGGCGTCTTGGATTGATTGGTGTCCTGGCCCGCTGTTGCGGATACGGAAGGGAAGACGATACTGATGTTGCTCGACGAGCTGGCAGCGAGGCCAGGTGTGCCAGTGGGCGGGGAAGACGCGTAATCAGTCCCAGATGCGAACGAGGACGGGGAAGCAGCCCCGGACGTGGACGACGAAGATGGGGGAACAGCATCAGATGTGTCAGTTGCACTGGCAGTGCCTTCAACAGAGATCGAACTCTGCGCCGACGCAGCAGTGGCAGTATTTGTGGTATTCACAGCATTGTCCGAGGTACTGGTGTGCTCGTTAGTCTCCTCGCCACCGCGGTCTCCATGGTTGTCCTGTGTCAAAGTGGCTGATGGAAGGGCTGTAGTTGTAACTGGCGGCGCGGTTCCAGGGCCCGCTGTAGGTGTAGCTGGCGGAGAGGCCGCGGCTGCACCGAATCCTCTTGACTGAATCCTCCTTGGGCCGGTGTAGGTGTTGCTGGCGGAGGGGCCGCACCTGCACCGAGTCCTACTTGACTGAATCCTCCTTGGGCCGGTGTAGGTGTTGCTGGCGGAGGACCCGGTGTAGGTGATGCTGGCGGCGGCGGAAGAACCGATGCAGGTGTTGCTGGTGCAGGAGTCGGTGTACCACCTGGAGACCCCGCGTCTAGCTGAACAACACAGTTACAGCCATGTTCAAAGAAAAAATACTAGTACTCACCACCAAAGGACTAGCGACGCCGCCGACAAAGTCACCAACTTGAGTAGCTACGCTGCCGAAAACGTCACACCAAGACCTCTGCGTTGTACATATAAGGGAAAATGGCAGGCATGTTAATACATAAGTGGCCAGCACAGAAGATGGGGGAAAGAAAAGAGGCAGGTCCCTTTGACAATAACAGTGGCGATGCATCTAAGTACGAGAATAGGGGGTGACAGGTGACCTGATGCTTCGCGTACTCAGTAGCCTCTCTCACCGCATGAAGGTCGTCCCTGTTCCCGTTCGCCAAGACAACTACGCATACCTTCTCATCGACGAGCCCACAAAGCAGGCTGCTGCCGTCGATCCATATGATGTGCGCCGCCCCAATCTCCGATCAAAACTCCTCGTTATTTAAATCTACTACTTACCCCACAGGTCGAGAAAGTCACTGCTGCTGCGGATAGCCTGGGCGTTAACATCGTCGCTGGCATAACTACGCACCACCACCACGACCACAGTGGGGGAACAAGGTCTGCTTAATGTCCTCTTTCCAATGTTGATACCCATCCACATTGCAACAGGTTTTTGTGCGTGCTATTGGCAGCTATTCTAATTCACTTATTCACCCCCATCTCAGGCATCAACCTATCCGGATGCGATCATCTACGCTGGATCTGAACAGTCACCGCGGCTACACAGATAGTAAATGACAAGGATGAGTTCACGCTCGGTGACAATATACGCATCAAGTACTCGCTCGCAGGTATTTTCTTCAAATAATAACACTCCGCAGGTGCCTCGCGACCCCGTGCCACACCCAAGATTCCATCTGCTACCACGCGACTGACGCGTCCGACCCGACGCACCCGGCGGCGCCGTGTTCACCGGCGACACCCTCTTCACCGCCGGCTGCGGCCGTTTCTTCGAGGGCAACGGCGCTGAGATGCACGCCGCCCTCTCCTACCTAGGCACCCTCCCCGACAGCACGCGCGTGTACAACGGTCACGAGTACACGGCGGGCAGCCTTGCCTTTGGGCTACACGTCGATCCTAAGTCTGCCGCCCTCGCGCGTCTCGCGGAGATTGTTCGCGCAAACAAGCAGAATACGGGGATGACTACTATCGGGGATGAGAAGGAGTGGAATGTCTTTATGCGGCTCCAAGACCCCGTGGTCCTGCGCCGTGTTCAGACCGAGAAGCCCGGCGCGTCCAGCGACGCTGAAGTCATCAACGTCCTGCGCGAGTTGAAGAATAATTTTCGGGGCTAGTAGGCTCTGAACCTATGTTGTAACAACGTTTGCTCATGTATTCTATCCATGTAACCCGATCCATAAATTACAAGAAAAGTTTCAACACAAAGTAGGGGCATAAGTATCGTATACTGGGACAAGTACAGTTGTAAGCTCCGCGACTTTTGTTCGCCCATAGGGCAAAATGCAAATCCAGTCCTTCAGCTGAAACCAACAGCCTTCTTGACCGCCGAACGCGCCCAAGGGATGTATGACAGACTGTACCACGTATATGCGAGGTACTCGAGGATGACGAAAACTGGGAAAAACGTTTAGAATCAGTGGGCGGTCAATAGAAGACCAGAGGGACGCACTCAGACAAAGGATCTGTCGCCGGTAATGAATGATCGGTTTGCGTAGGTCGTAGTAGGACAGAAAACGCACCTCATTGCCCAGCACAAACGCGCCGACAAAGACGAGCCCGATACTTGCGAGAAACACGATCGTCGCTACCACACGCACGGGTTTAAACATCTGTGTTGGGTAGGATGCGTTCATATTGTCGTTCGTGAATGCATGAATGCATCAGGAAACATACCAGTTTTAATTGCGTGAAGAACTGCAACGTCATTCGTAAGAAAAACATTCAAACTGTGCACAAGGAGACGCAGGCGCACCCCGATTAAGAACCCAGTCCCTGCGAGTGAGATGACCGTCCCAAATCCATATAACACTATCCATTCATCCTGCTGTCAGCTTACGCCCGAACACAGAATGAGAACACTCAAAGCGAACCTGCGAATATGGTTATTTGCCCAAAGAAAAGGACGATGCTCCCGAGAAGGCTTAGCACGAAGCCGATGGCTAGACTGCGTATGCACCGGTTCAATTTGTTTCACACCTTCCGCCATAGGACAGTAGAGGGTAAGCTCGGAGAAACTCACCAAGCGACGAACCCATAAAGCCTCGTCGTGCGCGACAGCCCAAGGAACTTGAACGCCGAGTCGCCCTCGAAGTACTGCGTCTCTGGGATCCCCGCGCCTGCGGTCTCGAGATTGAACCAGCCCTTGCTCGCCATTATATGTTATATGTATGTGGTCGTGAGGTGAGTTTGAAGGGGAGAATGATTAGTGGTGGGAGGGCAGTGCTTAGTGCTGGCCGCGCAGCGCTAACTGAGGGAAAGTAAACAAACAGCAACTTTCAATTCTTGGAACTGGTATGTATCGATTGCTTTCATATTTCATGTGCGTGGAGGTATAATACACGTGTGCGTGCTCGAAATTCGAAGATGCAAATGCAATACTGTCCTCTGGCTGGGTAATCTTTTTTCTCATTTCACCGACCAGAGCACAAAGCCACCGTGACGTCAATCTCGGTAGGCTCTTCTTTCACTGTCGGCAACGCATGAGACCACGGCGTCCTCCACCGGAAAGCAGAAGGAGGGAGCACCGCGGCCCGGTGCCATTCGGCAGCGGCAGCGCGTCCACAACCAGAGGCGCCTCCGTCGTGCCGAAGGTCCACGAGTCAGCGGGTCTGGGGGTGGACATCCGGATGGGCTTCGGACGAGAGATTGGGAGCACGTCGGAGAAGGTAACAGTAACGGCGCGGGAAGCGCAGGAGGCGCTCTTGAGCTCAGGCGCGGAGGGAGTATTGCGCACTGGAAGGACGTCAGTCAGTCGGTCGTAATTTAGATATTATCAAGCCATACATTGTTTCTCAGGGAAACCGTAATATCCCGCTGTTTTGAGGGAGTCCGAAGGAGTTTGCGGGTCGCTTTCTCGGGGCGATTTTCGGGAAGACCTGCAATGCAAGCATTCCTATGAGGCTCTGTGTAAAAAGAATAAGAGATCTTTTCAAGTGGAAAAATCGGAGAACGTACAAGAAAGAACCAGAAAAACGCGTAGGGGTAAGCGAAGAGAAGCACTCCGATGGGCATCTTTTCTTCGGTTGAGCTGTACGACGGGACGCTGGACGCGGAGGACCGCCTCCGCTGGCGTGTCGAGGTGGAGGGAGAGGACGATGTCGACGTAGACGAGGACGTCGTTGATACGCTGGAGATCGAGGACGCGGACTCAACAGAGGCGACCGAAGATCTCCGTCTCGGGCGCTCACATGCCGTTTTGATTTCGGAAAAAGTGGTGAGCGCCGTCGAGCGCAGTTGACGCACTGGGTACGGCATGCTCATGGCGCGGTTAGTCGACGGTCGTTTCGATGGCGAAACTGTGACCGGACTGGGCGACCGTCCGTGTTCGGTGGTGCTCTGCGTCGAAGGACTCGCCGAGCCAGATGACGCATCGTAGGACTTGCGTTTACATAGTGTAGACGCCCTGCGGAGCCCTTTGCTAGATGAGGTGCACAATGATGACGCAAAGGCGGGTAAGGTCTTTGAGCGACCGAAAGAAGGCCGAGTGTTCGAAGACGAAGAGTTGGTAACTTCGAGAGACATTGCAGTATAGTGGCAGTTGATGTGTGGTCTCCCAGGAATAAGCCCGCTTTTTATCCTCGACCAGGTCTCAGACAAAAAAATTTGAACGCCCGATCAGCAGAAAGTCGTTCCCCAATCCTGCCACGATGCAGTCCGCCTTCAGAGAGGAATACCATTGTATTCGGGGCATACGAGCGCGTAAGACGATGGGCGACATTGTGACGGAGGCGCCACGTCCCGAGGCGGAATCAAGGTTAGATTAGAGAGCTTTCTGTTTACTTTTCATTGTAACGGCGGATCAAACAAGCAATGCAGTTTACTTCCGCAGCGGAGTGTCTGTGACTCCGCCCATAGGCGTTTGCTACTCAAGACAGATTCAATTTCGCAACTTGACTCGCGTCCCTCTGTTCAACGTCTTGCTACATATATGAATAACTGAATCTGCCCTCAAAAAGAATTCAAGCCCAACCATTCTGTCAAAAACCTTCAAAAACCCATAGAACCGGCGTCCGGGACTCACCCTCTCGAGCTGCTTCCGTGGCTTTGCTCAACAGTCTCCAGAATTTACCCCTCGCTCGGAGAGTGTATGAGACAAAAGGTCTGAACTCCGAAGGCTTTGATCCGCTAGACAATGTCTCAGACATTTTGCTTCCGCGGCGGAGTGCTTGGGACTTCCGCGCAGAGAGATCGACCGGGGAAGTCGGGGCATTGCCATTCAAGAAACGCCCAATCTCGCGACTGCTACCTCTTTCTGGTCATTAACTCTTACTATACATCGATTCTGCCCTCAGAAAGTCCCTAAAGAGTCCGTGTCCAAGTCCTTCAACGAACCATTCTGTCAAAAGCACGTACATTGTCCTTTCCATTTCGCGGCCTCCTTCAGCATTCTTCTTGAATTTACCCATCAAATGTGCTCGGAGAGCGTACTGTGAGACATAAGGCTGGACTCCGATGAAGCCTTTGATCCGTCAGAGGTTCCGAGACAATGTCTCCTATCCTCGAGGTATAAAATGCAGGCTAATTCGCTGTGTCCTCATCCTTACCAACCCACGACAGTGAGCATCCTCTCCTTCCTTCTGCCTTTCCCGCTGCTGACTTCTTCACTCTTCAAGCTTGACATCAATAATGGCCCCCACGCATAACAACTCTTCTGCCTCTATCAGCTCGTCCCCTTCGAGCGAAAGTCTTTCCTCGATCTCTAGCACTAGCCGCCTCCGCCAGCGTTGCGGCTTCACGCTGTGGCTTTCCTTTCAACCCTGTTCTATGAAGGAACTCAAGCCCAAGGGCGAGCTCGGGCCCTCCCACAGTAACATCCCTCGCCGCCGCAAGTTCAGCAACGCGCCCTCTATCGAGGTCCCGCGCCCGCCCCAGCGCCGACCGTCATCACCGAGTTCTTTGCATGAAGGACTCCGGTGCGTCAGAGGGGCGCGGAGGGTGCGAGGAGGGTCGTGCTTGCCGGCGTGCATCATATGGTAGGCTACCTCGCTATCATCTAAACCGTACTCTGGCGCTAATGCAGCTTTTCAGATTTCACCCAGATGCAGCGTCTGCACATCTTTATCGTCGAACGCGACGAGCCTCAAGGCGCATTGGGATTGGCAACGTTGTTCAATGTCGAGCCTCCCATGGCATGATCTCATTTCTGATCGGCCCTGCGTTGGCCATGCAACCCTCCTAGTCAAACATGGCGGAAATCCCGACGGACACGTCGTTCACTGGCCCAATCGTCACCCTCCCAAATCAAGCAACCGTCGAGTCTCGACCCGGCGGTAAAGAGCCAGGATTAGCCATGTCGAACTAATACCATAACCCTACGTATACTCTATGTATTCCTCGGGATAATTCAGACAGATGTTGCCAGACCACTTCCATACCAATGTCATTCCTGTTGATGCAACGCTGAGGCTGGGCAAGCTTCCAGCACTTGCGTCTTAAGCCATGAGTATTCTTCCTGGGTCGAGGACGGTGACCTGCGTTGAAAATCTCACAGCGTAATTGTACAGTGGAAAGCATCATTCCGAAACCCGTAAATACAACATCAGAGAAATCATTAATCGTGCATTCATTGTACAGGGCCCATCTTGCGGCGCAAAATGTCCTGCACTTCCGTTATACTCCGTGCAACCTCCAGTGTTGGTGGGCCACCCGCCGCGAGCGGTAACCGTTGTTTCGTCGCGACCAGCGAGGTCTGAACGCCAGGCAGAACTCGCGGGATGAAGTCAGTGATGAGCTTGTCCTAGTACGTTGTCAGCCTCGAGCGGCGGATGACTACTGCCAAAAATATTTTACCTCAGGACGAAGCAACGCCGACGTTCGTTGCAGCCACCAGAGAGCATTCTTGAACGACTCGTCGTTGGGAGGAATCTCCGATATGACAGAGGAGAGCTAGAAAAACCGTATGAGCCAAGAAAGAGAAAAGGGGGTAATCGACGAACTCGATGAACAAGGGTCAATATTACAGCTTGAGAAACCAACGTCGGTCCATTCAATGGCATAATTTGTTCGGGATTCGTGTGCGCCAAGAGCTCTCTAAGCTTGGCCGGATCCTGCGTATGGAGCACTCCTAGATAGATATCATCCCACTGGTCCGCCTTGATTGGCGGCGTGCGCTCCTGCGAAGGCTGTGGAGGTTGCGGCAGCTGGGCAGGATGCGATGCCTGCGGTGCAGCGATATTACCGTACCATGCTGGTTGCATGACGGGTGGCGGCAACTGCTGTGGGAAGTTGTGCGGGTAGTTCGGAGCTTGCGGGCCGGGAGGAAGGTTTTGCTGGCGGAACGGTGGCTGAGGAATGTTGGTGGGCTGAGGATGTTGGACGCTGGGGCCAGGCGAATTGTGCAGTGGCTGCGGCTGTTGGAACTGGTGCAGCGTGTTGGGTGGAACTGGAGCGCCAGGATTCATACTGAAGAACTTGACTTGCTCCGATAGCGTTCGTACGGTATGCTCAAGCTCCCTGATCGACGCCTACAATCGCGTCAGTACGCCGGAAGAAGAATGCAGCGAAGAGTTCACCTCTTGGCTACGGAAAGCTTCTCCTTGCCATCCACTCAATTCCGCCTTGAGGCCGTGAAGTTCGCCGCGAAGTTCACGAAGCAACTCCTGGTGCATCGACGAAGACTGCTGGGAAACCGCGGGCAAAAGAGCTTTCACCACGGTATCCTTCATATGACGGTCGATGACGGGAGTCAGGTTAGATGACAGAACCTGGGCGAAGTGCGCTGAGATATCAGGACGCAAGAGGAGTTTCTCCATCTCGATAGGCAGGCTCTGTATACCGAGATCAGATGAGCAAATTCGAACGCAGCGAGAACAAAATCCTCACTTGGCTGATGAAGTCGACGAATCCAGAGCTGACTTGCTCGTTCAAAGCCGCCTTGACCTCTTGCTTGGTGATGTTCTCCAGCGCCGGAAGAACAGAGTTTTGGACCTCGCTCTTGACCGCCATCTCCACAACGCGCGTTGTGTTCCGAGTGAGCTCCGTGGAAATGAGCTTGAGGATCTTCTCCTGACGTGCGAAGTCCTCCGCCTGGTCATGAGCACGAGCCTCCTCCAGCCGTTGGTCTGATAAACAGAAATGTTAGATAGCAATCTAAGATCGCTCGACACATATACTGACGTTGCTTATCCATCTCCTTGCCAATGAGACGGCCAATGCGGGTGTGCAAACTCTCCTCCAGCTTGCGAATCTCCCTGCTCAGCGCCTGGCCCAACGCAGAGTCGTTGATCAGCGCCGCGTCACTGTTCTTCACGTTTTTGTCCTTGTCCTTGCCATTGTCGTCCTTCTCCTTCCAGTTGACGCTCTTGCCCTTGCCGCCTTTCCCTTTCCCCTCGTGCAAGCGGCCCTCTTCACGGGCGATGTCCGCCTCGCCGTCCTCAGAGGGAGGAGTCCTCGGGCGTTGATGCGGAGGCGGGTTGACGGGGAGAGACGAGATCATGGAGATGGGCGCGCGGGCCTTCTCCGCAGGCGGAGCATGAGCTACAGGCGGGGGCCCATCATACGCCGGGAACTTGGCAGGCGCGGTCGACAGCGCCGTCTCGAACCACTCTTTGCGGATGAGAATCTGGTCGACGCCGCTCGAGTGCACGGAGAACGCCACCAGGGCAAGCTCTCCGGGCACGAGCTTGGCAGCCACGCACGCGGCGTGCGCCTCGTCGCCGTTCGGGTCCGCATCGGCCGTCAAAATGACGAAATGGATGGTGGGTTTCGGCCCAGCGAATTCGACGACCTGGTCGATGTACCCGCGGATGGCCTCTTCACCCCCACCATCGATGGTTCGAGGTGGATCTTGAGAGCGATCATACTGTCGCGGCGACAATTGGCCACCCAAAGAGTCTGGATGCGCGAGTCGTAGCTAACGTGGCCAAACATGTCCGGGTCTTCCTGAGCCCCATTCACGAACTTGATGGTTGAAAGCACGCTCTTGGAGGTCATAGAAAGGAGCTGGAAGATCGTGCCGTTCTTCCGTCCCACAACGATTCCTCCATCGACGTATGTCAAGGAGGAAGGAGCGTCCTCGCCGCGAATCTTGTGAGTCGTGTATGGGAGTTTGTCGTGAATATTCCAGATAATCAGACTCGAATCCTCCGAAATAGTCGCGAGGGCATAATGCAAGATATCGAAATCGAAAGCAACCAAAGACTGCGAGCGATTCAGTCGAGCAACTACAGATCAAACGAACAACCACCCACAGACGGAATAGAGAAAACCTGAGAGATGTGAAGAAGATCCGACTGCTGGACCACGCCGCCACGCAGGGAGTGGATGTTGGACAGATCAATAAGATACACTTTACTTTGCGAAGCCACCGCCAGGGTATCCGGCTCCTTAGGGTGCCACTTGACGGAGTGTAGCGCGTCTGAACTGGAGTCCAAGCCAACGGGAGCTACGCAGAGAAGGATATGGCCCTGAACGGACGGATGAACGGAAGGTGTGACTGGAAGAGTTTCTACGACTTACGGGACGTCATCGGTGATGACTTCGGGCAACTCCCAGACAACGAATCCACCGTCCGACGTGACCCCAGCAAGCCGGTTTCCGTAGACAGCCATGTCAGTGACGCTGGATGTATTTGGGAACGTCGCAGACGGGAGCTGGAGTAAAGTGCGGTCGCCACTGGACCTCGAAATGACGCGGACGCGACCTGGAGACGGCTAAGCATGGAGTACGTTTCCGCTTTGCGAAGACACTCACCTCTCGTCATCGCGTACGCAACCCAATGGGTCGCACCAATGGTCGTACCAGAAAGGAAAACTGCATCCTGCTTGACCAGCGCGATGGCCGTAGACTTGACGGCATCACGAGAAGCTTGAATTTCGTCCAGCGGTTGAGAAACGTCGAAGATGATATTTTGTGTCTGAGGACTACCAACGACGAGTCAGACACCGGCTAACGACGAGTTTGCCATTCGAAAATTACCTCGGACTCTGGTTTACGTTCTTGTTCCCCTTGGCCTGTCCCGGGCCTTTCCTGTAGCCTCCCCGAGGCCCAGGTGAGCTTTCCTTTTCTCTCCGGTTGTTCGCATTCCCGTTCCCAGCAGGCTGGGAGCTCTGGCTTGCGGGGGAGTCAATCACCCGAGCACGCTGAGCCTGAGTTTTCGGAGGGGAGGTACGTGGAGAAGCCGTGCGCATAGGAACGTTTTTCGAGGGCAGGTGAGCAGGCACTCGCGACGACTCGGACTGCGAGAAATCGCTGCCACCCAGATACGCCTCGTACGCCGGGGGTCCGGACATCTGGGTCGGGGCTCCTCTCGTGAGGTGTTCCAACAGGTTATCTACAGACTGCCTCTTAGGGTCGGAGAGATTGGTCCAGCCCGATTCTTCCGCGCCACTGGACACACTGGGTGGTTGCACAGGGACAGGTTTTTTCTTGATAGAACCGGTGGAAGTAGAGCTGGCCAGAGCATCGAAAGGAGAGACAAAGTCGAACAGCGACTTTCGGGGAGATGGTGGCTGCTGCTGCTGCTGCTGAGCGGGGCCGGCGGTCCGTTGCTGAAGGTCTGGTGAAACATCATGCTGATAAGACCGGTAGTCTCCTTCGCGCTGGTTTGTGGCGTAAGGCGGCGACGCATTAGCAGGTGCTCCACGTTGGGGATCCGAGTAAGAGGACATTGGCGCGTTTCTGAGGGAATGAAAGGACGTCAGACCCCTCGAGGCAGCCGGATAAAGGGATGGAAATAAGAGTACGCGATGTCCTCATGGGGTGACACGAGGCACAGAACAGACCATTGCAAACGGTATGCATGGTTCCGTCCGAGGAATGCAATGCAGAGTGGATATGGATACGATAGATACGCACCCAGACATCAACTGCTCCAGCAATATCTTTCCCTGTGTCTCATTGTGAGTTGGCGATGCGTCGGATCTCCCAGAGGCGGACGGCGGAGTGGGGACTTGCTGCAGATTAGAGACAACAGCAACGGGGCCGCGCGGATTTGTGGGGGGCTGAGGAGAGAGAGGAGAGCGCTCTGCCTGTCGGCGTTTGTGGAGGACGAGATGGAGGAAGAGACCGGCGGTTGTGGTTGTTGCTGCTCGTCATTGGAGGACATGACGGGTGTGGAGGGCGCAGAACTGGCGTAAGGCTCGGACTGGTGGTCGGCGGAGGCGCTTAAATGGTGGAACAGCGAGTCGATCTGGTTGGGGGGCGAGTTGTGTGGGTTTGTTGGGTACGGGGCTTGCAAGGGAGGCTGCTGGGACGTAAGGGGCGGGGACGAGTCTCTGGAGAAAAGGCGGCTATCCATGTCGATGGAGGAAGAGAAAGAACACCAGCGTTGTTGACGCCAATCTTTTTCTCGATACAGTAGGTGACACGCCGAAAACACGAGGCTGCCGCTATCTCCCGTTCACATCAACGGACGTACACGGTCCCGCACAAAACACATTTTATTCTAGCAATGGCTCGGCTACTGGAATTACACCCGCAATGAGGCTGACTGCGAGGAGATGTTCCCGAACCTATGCGGCCAACAAAGAAGTAAGCTAACGTGACCAAGACGGAGCATGCGGGAATTTCTGGATTATGAGCGATTATCTGGAGCAGATCGTGCCGCGAGCCGGTATTTGCACTTATTGGGACAAATCGCCCTATTTAAAGGGTCCCCGGTCGCTAATTCCCTTCAGCAACACTTTAGCTTTAGCACCCACTCAATTAACCACTCACCATCTACGATGTTCACCGTTCGTCCCCTCACTCTCCCTCCATGTCAATCATCTCACCTCGTTCACAGACCACCCAGACCCCCGTCTCCCAGGCCAACTGCGGCAGCTCCAGCTGCGGTTGCGGCGCTTCGTACGTCGTCTAGTCCCTTGTGGTCCACCAGTTGTACTGACCTGTTTGTTCCTCCAGCTGCGCCTGCAAGCCCGGCGAATGCAAGTGCTAGATCCTTAGCACCCATTGCACGCCCTTGAACGTCCAACGACCCATGTTGTACTTGTGAAGAAGCAGAATCAGTGTATGATACCTGTAGTTCGTTGGCGGCTGTGAATCAAATTATGTGTTATGCTCTTTGATGTGGACGTTTGGGCCACGGGATTTGGCGCCAGTGGCAGCTTTTTTATCCGAGTGAAGGCGGTGGTGGCGTCCCGGTAATTATACCCCATCTGGATGGCTTGGAGGAAGTGATAGAGCAGCTCGACTGTGATGGCCTCGAGTCAGACAATGTTGCGCCTGCCAGCTCCCACTTTTCAAAGTTGTATGGATGAATGAAGCGGTCGTCAAGTTCGTCAGAGCGAGTATTAGTGTCGGGCGGCAGGCGGCGATGCACCAAAGGACGAAGGTCTGGATCTGGATAAGTAGGGATACTGTCCGACGTGGGATTCTGTTCGTCATAAAAAGAAGACTCGGAGTCGTGTTCAGGGCCGCAGTCGGCCGTCGATAACACGGCCGCAGCTGGTGAGCGGTTACGGCTGGGTGATCGCCCCCACAGAAGCTGCAGATGTGCAGCAGCTCGCCGCTGTGTCTTGATATGTCGCGTCTTACATCACGAGTTATGTTGCGAACGATGCAGAGGTCCTTGATGTCGCCGCGGCGAAGTTCTGTACTGAGGGTTGAGCCTTCGTAGACGGAGAAGCAAGGACACGGTCGATCTTGAAAGGCTGTTTGCGCCGGTGGATGACCCCTGACGGTATGCGGTCCCGCACAGACCAGGCATATGACGGAACGGCGTTCAAGGTGTTCTTCAAGGTGTTCTTTTCGAAAGGAACAGCGGTCCTGGTCGCGAAAATGATTGCAGCTGGACGAGTAGGGAACATTGCCGTCATAGTCATAGTCATAGCGGTCGCGATCGCGGTATTAGTCGCGTCCGAGGTCGCAATCGTATCCCCAGTTCCGTGTATCTTGCTCGCATCCACTTTGACGCCGATGGACTCGACGATGGTCTTTCCGAGCAGAGTGGTCGTTTCTAGAGGTCATGGGGGCACAAAAGAGGTGCCAACGAAACCTAGATCGGATCCGATATGCGCGTTGGGTCAGCGATGAAAGTTGGTCGATTTGCATGCGAACGGCTCTGTGTGCGTGTAAAGCCATGCTCAGCCCACCAGTCCAAGGACTTGAATAAGCTTCAGAGTAGGCAAGGTTATCAAACAGTATCTTGTTGCAGACTTCTC
>QVIE01001036.1:0-11878 GCA_013387415.1 Panellus pusillus | reverse complement strand
GGTGGTTGATCTGATCCAGACCAGGGAAGGCTGACGAGGGAGCGAGATCGTACCAGGCGCTGAGTTTAGCATACGCCCTAGGGTCTATGTGCTCCATGATGTGGCGAGGCACGAGCAAATGCCTGCGGCCCCCCTATCCAGGCAAGCACGAGCCAGAAGGAGATAGGGCGGGGAGCATGCCCGAACTTGAAGATGAAGAGGGCAATGAAAGCGCCGTAAGCACGAGAGATTGCAGCGTAGGTGGGAATGGGGAGTGTGATGACGCCAAGAACAGGGGTATAGAGATCGGAGGCATAGGAGGTAGGGCGCCAGCGATTATGATCCTCAAGCATGAGGGTGGTGGCAGTACGGTACACCATACGCTCAGGCCCATCGCCGATCGCGCTCCGGGCACCGGCCTGCGTAGGGTCTGCTTCGCTAGAGTGAAGAGTCAGACTGATTGGACCGAGCGTTGGCGCAGTGATACTCACATTGTGATCAACATGAAAATTTTGAAAACGAAGGCGTGGTAATGCGAGAGTATAAGCAAGTCCTGACTTTTTCAGGCAAATGAAAGGCGGCATGGGGATCACCGACTCGTCGCTCGATAAACTTGAGGAGCTCGAGGATGCATTCGGCTGCGGACTCAAACGTTTCGGCCGTGATGTGAATGGGATCTATGCCGCCAGAAGCGCTGCCAGAAGACAGCGGACTTCATTTGTCCACTGATCAACGGCGCCCGTGGGGAGAAAGTCAACGTGAGGAACGAGCGGTGCAGAGGCCGACGATTGTGGTGGCACGGCACGTAGTGGGGAAGGCGAACGAGTGCGGGCGGACGGGTATCAAGCGTCGTATTGCGGCCATTCCAGAGAAGGTAAGGGGGCAGGCCATCGTCGCTTTCATCGTCGAGGTCAGGAAGGTCGATGATTTGTGCCTGTGTGCTGGTCGGATAGACGATCAGATAGAGAGAAAGGAAGTATACCTGTGGGGCGGCTCCATTGGCGTGAGAGCGCGTGCGCTGGGTCCTGGATTGCGGCCATTCCAGGAAGGTGAGAGGGGAGGCCATCGTCGCTTTCATTGCTACTGTCTGCAAGGTCAATGATCGGTGCCTGTGTGCTGGTCAGATAAATGATAAGATAGAGAGAAATCAGTATACTCGAGAGGCGGTTGCATTGGCACGGGAGCGCACACGCGACGCTGGGTCCTGGATTCTACCGTTCCGATGTCAGTGTACATGGAAGACAGATGATGTAAGATGGGAACCTGTGATTCGGGTGAGCGGTGACGTATGAGCGACGACGGTTGTTGAGACGGGGTCTGACGGCCGGCATCCACATTTTTATCGCCTAGGACAAGCACGTGAGCGGTTCAGAGCTGAATTGTGGTCAGAAACTCACCTGGCACGCCTGGAGGCATCCAGGCTCCTCAGCACGGGATCCAAGATCGTGAAATGTCATCTTGCGGTACACAAATCGGGTACCCAAAACAAGGATGCGGTTCAGTGGCGGTCGGCTCAAACTCCGAGATGGGGCCCAGCATGTTGCCGAAGCGGGGAGCTAGATGATAATAATCAAGAATGAAGTGTTGAAAAAAAAGGCGCACCAAGAATATCCAGGGCTCATCGCGTGAGCTCGCTGGTCTCTGCATCATCTTGGAGTTGAACTCCGCGAAACCGAATTGGCATCAGTGATACTGGAATGAGGAGTGAACGTGTAGACGTCGTGGTTCTTAGTGGGCATTAGCAGCTCCCAGAGCTGGCCGGCAAGGTCGGTGCGAGAGGGATCGTGCGAGTCGTCCGGAGAGGAAGGGAAAGAATACTGACGTGCAGCAAGCAGCGAAGTGACTGAGTTCGAAAACGCCGTGATATTGGCAAGCCCGGTGGAGGGAACAGTGATGCTGAGGAGTAGACCTGCAGAGTCCAAGGCGTCACGGTAGCGGGGTGCGGTTTGGTTCCTGATGCGCAGATGCCGAGCGGGGGCATCAACGGCCTCGTAGATGTTGTCGTGAGCAGTGGGCAGCTTGGTACAAACAAGAGTGAGCTTCGAGACTGGATCAAGGGAGAGTACGCACCAGTAGCGGCCAGCATGCTACAAAGGACGACCGCATTGGGGCAGCAATTGCTTGCATGGCAGCGGAGCGGGATGACGATGGATAAGAACGGCGTGAAACGGCATGTCTGCCATTGGAAGAAGCAGCGATGGATCGTTGGTGCGACATACGCTGGTAGCTGGCCACACGCTGCGCATTGACCTCACTGGTGTCCGCAAAAAAAGGATTGGTCACCCGGCGCGTGAGAAGACTGGGCGGCACGGTAGACTGAGGGGGTAGAGATGAGGAGAGCCTGGGAAGGGAGGGTACAGGTGGTGGAACTGCTGGCAGCGGTGGCTCTCAGAAGAGTGAGACGTCCGACCCGTAGCGCTGGATTATATATTAATAAAAATGTATGAGACGACGGACAGGATAACTCACGGCAGAGCTGCATGGAGAGCCAAAGCGCACCCGCAGACGCAAGATGTGCGGAATGACCAAGGATCCGAGTCCTGAGCCAAATGAGGATTTGAGACGGAAGTACAATCGATGTGAAGCGCACCGCAAAAAACCTGCACAATGGCATTGGGGATTAAGACCACCGCCCTCGCATGAGCAGAAAACGAGGATCGGTCGCATTGATCGAGGGAGGTTGGTGTGCCAGATACTGGTGGGAGCACGCCTCGCATAGCTCTTGCGGCGTGTTTGGTATCTGTTGGCGATGGAGGACTTAAATTAAGAAGAGAAAAGGGATGGACCGGCATACGGCCCGGGGAATAACAACTGTAGCACGATGAGGATGGCTGTCGAGGACCTCCCAGCCGCACAGTTGTCGCATTGCAGACAGCGCCCACGGGGAGGCAGAGACATGATGATGGCAAGAGGAGAGAGAAGTGCGCCTGGCGACAGGAGGGGATTGCCCTGCTGGATTCGACGCTGGACTCTGGTTCGGCCGATAATCCGCACACATCAGGGGCTCTAACACCATCCGTTGCGGCTTGGCAGCATATATTGGAAATCCAGAGGGTGTACAGTGGAGCCGGATAAGCAAAAGCAGGTTCAAGAAAATATGTAGATCTAGAGGTTTGGTCAAACGTCGATCCAGAAGTTACCTATTTCTAGAGGTATGATGTAGATCTATATATTCTGATCAAACCTCGAGAAATGTGCGTTTCTAGACTGATGTAGATTGCTATATATATAGATCTAGACATTGCATCCGGGAAACCTCTAGAAATATATAGATCTTGAACATTTTGAGCTGCGAACACTGATTTGTTTCTTTTGTCCAATAAGGGCTTCATAAGAGTAGCATGGGCCTGTGCTATGCACGGCAATCCATTAAGCTGATAATCAAATTGATGATCATGATCCACAGCCGGCAGACTGTCAGCCTATTTTATTCATGCCACTTGGGCCGGCCGTGACTTATTTTCTATAAAAGATGATAAATCGGGAGACATGTACTAGGGTGGTCACTGTAGCTTAGAATCAGAGCCGACGACAACAGCAAGATGAATTAGTATTTTCGGACCTATCGGGAATATGGGCTGTTCTGTCGGCCGGAGCTCCATCATGAAAATTTCCATGTGAGTTACATGTGTGACACGACGCGACTCTACTACCATGGCGCCCCGAGACCCTGTGGACCCCTCTCTCGTGCTTGAGGGATCTCGTCTTCGTACTGCATCCAGCCACATCACCAACAAGGATAACTCAGAAGCGCCCAACCCGGCACATCAAGCTGTCATCCAGGCAGAGCGTGTAAAAGCCGGTGCATTCTCAGGCTTCCCTTTCCCATGGCTAGAAATTGACACTGGACACGCTCTCGTGACCCAGATTCATATCTTCGCAAGCTCACCAACAACATTGCTAAGCTGTGCTCATCTCTGCCGTCAACAATCCCGCGGGGACAAAGGACGGCAAAATCTATCATGTTCTTACCAACATCCAAGGTGTGTACTCAAATCAAGAGACATGACTCCTTGAAAACACTCACAAATGTCAGGCCTTGACCCCGACAGCGTGGTCAACCTTTACTGTACTATTTCGACCGTTTTTCACGTGATGGGTGACAGGCTTGTGAAATGAATAATTTTGCCTGGTGACGGTGACATTGACTATTTTTGTCCCAATAGGCTAAAAAACGTCAAAATATTCGGCCCGGCTAGCGCCGGATTACCATATATGGTAATTGATGCGTGATTGCCGAGAAATGAAGACCTTATCCAGTGAACTTTCATGGTGACGGGTGACAGCCAGTGAACAAACGGTCGAAATAGTACAGTAATCGCCGTTTTGATATTCTATTCAAGGAAGACAGTATGTGCCGCGACGACAACGGCCGCTTTCGTTTCCTCACGCGTGGCCCGATGGGCATGCCGATGGTGGTCAAGTATCTCCGGAGCATCAATTGGAGCGCGTCCGATGTGGATCTGGAGGGTGCGAAGCTCAAGCTGGAGCGAATTTTGAATGAAATGAACATCATCTGGTAAGTGTTAATTTGCGAGATATCCATAACGCCAATCACTGTCATTATCCAGCGCACCCGAAGCCCCGACCTCCGGGGACTCGGATTCGGCTCCTCACAGCGACAAAGTAGAGGCTACGGCCGGAGCGGATGCGAAGCAAACAAGGAAAGAAGGAAAGGTCGCTGATTTCTTTGATCGTCTGTTGATTTTGCTCATCCGTGCTCATTTGCTGATGTTACATTCCCAGGAATTTTACTACCGAAGTCCAAGAAGGGCGACAACAAAACTTACAAACCATCAGCAGCCCCGGATCTTTCGGAGGAGGAGGAAGACGACTTTGACGACGAACCTCTTGATTCGGCTCCGTCTGTGGTAAGTCATATTCCAATAACTCGATACCGCGGAATTCAGCTGATATGATTCAGGGCGGACGTAAGCGAAAAGTCATCATTCTGGACAGTGAAGATGAAGCTGCAGCAGTAAAACCGGTATATTATTTAGCGATCACATCTGTTTAAGTATTTTCTGAGTTTTTCAATCAGAAAAAGAAGGCGAAGAAGGCCAGTACTCAACCAAAGGTTACGGTCATCGAAGTCGAGGACGAATCCGACGATGAACCTCGGCAGAGCGGGAAACGCGGTCCGAAAAGTACCTCTCGCGATCACTTCTTCCCTCCGCAGGCCGTTACGATCGGCCAGAAGAAGCGGTGGGAGTTCAAGTGCAGGCATTGTTCATCGCATGTCAATTCAGCTGCTTCATATTTTACTTCATTGACCCGACGTCTCAGATCTATCACAGTTGAGCGGACCGTCGGTAAAAACCAGTTATTTGGTGACGAGAGTCCGCAACCGCCGCTCGGGCGGTTAGCGACCCATGTCAAAAACCATGGCGATCTCCCCATTCCGGGCGATAGCGAACCAGGAGTCACACGGGGGATTTCGGCCGCTAGCGCCAAGATCATGGAGGATTTCCTGGTCGAGGGCAAGCTCAACCCCGCAATCAATCCCACACAGAGTAATTTTCTTAAGATTTTCGCCGCGTGGATCATCGAAGATGACCTTCCGTTCTCCACCGGTGAAACGGTAGGCATCAACCGGCTTTTCAAGTTCCTGCACTCCCGCTACCAGCTTCCGAGTGATACAACAGTGCGAAACACATTGGCCAAGATGTTTATAGAGATGTACGAAACCCTGAAAGCGGAGTTGGCGGTGAGTTTTCTCTAGTATATCCAGGGCGTCTCAACAGATCATTATATTCAGGGCGTCAAGGGGAAAATCGCTCTTTCTGAAGATACGTGGACTACGCGCTCGATGATGTTCACATTCGCGGGCACGATCGGATCCTGGATTACCGAGGATTGGGAACTCGTGGAACGGGTTCTCGATTTCCACCCAATTGAGGATAAGGGCCATGAGGGGGAGTATGCCGCAATCAGCCTCGCCAAGCGGCTCTCCGAGCTGGGAATCCTCGAAAAGATAAGTCTGCATCTCGCCCCTTGTCTCCTAGATCCAACTGACCTGACCGTGTACATCTCAGCAGTGACGCTCGACAACGCCTCTGTGAATGATGTTCTGGTTTCAGCATTGTCACGACTTCTGCGCGAAAAGTTCGACGTGCAGTTTGTTCCGGAGAATTCCCAGATTCGCTGTCTCGCACACGTGGTAAACCTTGTCGTACAGAAGCTTCTCGCAGCTCTCGGCGAAGCCGATGACCCCGAGGTTGACGATTACTACATTCCCAACAAGGACCTCCCTTTCCATTATGATCCGAGTGACGACACGGACTTGAAGGACTTGGAGGAGGAGGTGTTCGAGGTGGACGACGACGAGCAGATGGAGAAGGACGAAGAACTTACGGCGAGTTTCATCGCGGCAGCGGGTGCAACGGAGCTTGGGCCGCTTTCGGCCCTCCAAAAGGTGTGTCATTACACGTTGATGACCCCGTTCTCATCTGTTTCATCAGCTACGAATCATCACGACCAAAATTTGCTCATCGCCCCAACGTCGAAAGCGTTTCCGATCCGCGGCCGAGAAGGTCTACAAGGACGAGCGCGCACCTTCGGGGACGAAGGTGTGTAAGCTGATGGTGATTCGAGACGTAAAGCATCGCTGGAATTATACCCACGCAATGATTGAGCGTGGGCGTGTTCTCCGAAAGGTATGTAATTAATGGACCATATCCGCTGGTTTTGAAGTCGGATATGTTGCAGGCCATCGACAAATGGGTCAAAGAAAGTGACGACCTCGATCATCTGCGGCTCCGCGACGATGATTGGAATTCGTTAGAGGCTCTGGAAAAAATCCTCGGAGTTCGTGATCATCTCTGTAGCTCTGAAATCGTGCTAATGCTCACTTATAATAAGATTTTCACCAGAGTCACCCTTCAGATGTCCCAATCGGCAACTCCAACGCTTCCGTGGGTTATTCCCATGTATGAGCACATGCTCTTGAAGTTGAGGGAATGCCGCGACGACGATGAACTGACCCAATCACTTCGTGATGCAGTTGCCGCGGGCTTGGGAAAGCTAGAGACGTACTATTCCCTGGCCCGCGGGTGTCAGTTCAATGTGATTGCAACAGGTTGGCGTGTTTTTTCTCCAATGAGTGTCCATGCTTACGCCTTCAATCAATTGCTAGTTCTCCACCCGGCTTTCAATTGCTCGTATTTCAACAAAATCAGCGAGGAGAGAGGAGCACATGCGAAGGTATTATTTGAGCACGCTTACGAGTCCTACAAGCGAATCCACGAGGCGGAGGATGCTGGGGCTTCTCGGCAAAAGCAACGCTCTAAACCCGGAACTCAGACCTCGTTCCTTGAAGATGTTTGTATGATTGACGTTGCGGAGCAAGCGGCGCCACAGATCAGCGAGCTCGAGCGTTTTTACAAAGCTCATCTGACGTACGGGCGTGGGGAACTCAATGATCCTTTGGCTTGGTGGAAGGTGAGTGATTTTATGCATTGACTACTCGACCTCACAGTCACTCATTATTTCAGGCACATGAGCGCGACTTCCCGATGATAAGCATGCAAATTTTCACAAACTTTATACAATTATAAAGTGCATGCAAGAAGGGGACTTATATATAAAATTGTAAGGAACCCGTGCATCGAACCTGAGGGGGTCGGAGCCTTACTGGGGTGGTCGACCGTGAACATAGCACGTATAAAAACGAAGGGTGGGAGTCGGGAACCAGGAGCTACCCTACACAAGAGGAGTTCTGCCGGCGATGAACACTTATATTTATAAAGGCTTCTATCGGTCCTGGCTGGTCCGAGAGGCTCAGTGCTGTGGTCTAAAGGACAAAACCATCGAGGCAGCTGGCATGACTAGTCTACGAGACGCTTGAGCGGGCGGGTCTACTAAAAGGCGGGCTGGATGTTGGTAGTAGCTAAGGGCCATTGAACCAGTACTTCGGGTCTGGGCGGATCGACAGGACCTATCAAAACCGTTCCGCAGCACGTCGTCATGAAACCAGATCAGATGGGAGTAGGGCATTGATGGCTTGATAGAAGCTCCGGAGTGATGGGGCTGTTAGGTTCCTGAAACTGAGTAAAATATACAAGTGGGCCTCTAGGAGGGAGAAGGGAAAGGGGAGCAGAGTGAGGGCGGAATTGAAGGGGATCGTACACAGGATAACTGTAGAAGGAAATGGCGGTCGAGGGGAACAGGAGAGCAGACCAGGGCAAGGGCAGTAACCCTGCCATGTGCTAGCCTGATCTTGGCGGTAACAAACCACATGGTGGTCCGGTGGAAGCGCTACCATGGTCAGACAGTATGACCAAGGTTTTGAAAACGAAAGGATACTATTGGGTGGATCGGAGAAATCGGACTGCGAAGTATCGGGTTATATATCTAAGTGGGATTACTAATACCTGGACTGAAAATGTATATAAAGACGCTCGTACCTACCTGTAAAACCAGACACGTTTGGGGTACTAGTAAAGGCGCAGCTTATACAAGCACGTCTGCAATATTATTCCTTATTTGGCTCATCTTTATCGCCCTGGGAGCAATCTCAGTGATCTGGTTGTTTGATTGGATATTCCTCGGAGTTGGAATCGGTCTGGGAATTGGATTGCGGCTACGGATACGGACTTAGGAATCGGATTGGACTCGGAAAGGATAATTTGGACGGGTTCGGGGTCTGGAAAGACTTAGTTCGGGCAGATTTAGCAGAATCAAAGTTATAAATTTAACTTGGTTTCGATTGCGTCGATCTTGCGTGCGTCGGGAAAGAGAAGGAAACCAATCGCGATAAAAATATAGAAGTCGGTACAGCTTGAGCCGTTAGCTCGCTGCTGCAATTTGGACAGAAAGACTTGTAAAGAGTCGTTCTTATAGTTGTTGAGTCGGATTCAAGGTGTTCTGTTCACCGAGAAACCCAACTTGCACCTGATTCTATCACAATTCAACGTGTGGAGCAGCTGTCTTAGTATTGAGGTTGGATTAGTGTTATAAACGCTTTTCCTAACTAATATATATAAGTACGGTGAACCTATTCTTGAGTCGGCGTTAGGATTATCACCGATCATCGCGAGGATGGCACGCGACTTCCTCGCTATTCCCGGAACTAGTGTATCCGTCGAGCGACTCTTCTCGAAATCCCGTCATTTGTGCCATGAAGCTCGCGGATCGATGAAGGCGGCAACCATCATGCAGGCGATGCTAGTCAAGATGTGGATCAAGGCCGGCCTCTTCAAAAAAGCATCCTTGAGGTGCGGTACAGCTTAGAATTACTCTCTTATTTGTTCTACCAGTTCTACGGCGAGAAATACACTTGAATTGCTACCGTTCTAAAACCGTTTCAAACCGTTTCAAACGGTTTGCTTCCGTTTCCGTTTTATTTTTCCGGTTTGGCGAACGGAAATGGAACGGTTGGAGCCTTAAGACATCATTGTGATTGAAATGTAGACACGTTCACACTCTGTTACTTCGAGTTGGCTGTCCCCACCTACCTACTCACCTACCTACCACTATGCCGTCGTTTGTTTTTCAGTATTCAATCTCGAAACAAAGAAAGTAATCCAAGTCGAATCAACAAAACGCGTTAGGATGTCGGCGCTGTTCAAAGTTTCAAGCTCCGACTGAAAAGTAGTCTCTCAACGCAGACTCTCGTAGACACACACTTTATCAATGAACGTTAATGATTAATGGACCTCGTACCTCGGTTTGATGAGTGGCTTTCGAGTCAAAAGAGCATTCAGATAAGCAGATCAATGTCAACTGGTAGGTCAGTCACAACGACGTAAACATGGTATTCACACATCCCGCCCTTGAACAACGACGGGCAGCGGTCCCTTTTGCATGACAAAATAGTCCTTCAAGGCTCCTTCCCACTCCCGTTTGTCATACTCGTCTGTAAACCGCATTTCGAACGCCTGCATAAGATGCGCCACAACCATGCGTATCTCGAGCAAGGCCAAACTCTTCCCTGCGCAGTGCGCGGGGCCGTGGAAAAGGGGATGAACGCGTCCTCATTGGTTGTGAACTTGGGTCCTTCGGGATGGCCAGCCATCTTCAGGCATGTACTCGTCCGGGCTTGGCGAAAAGTATCGTGGGTCTCGATGCATCGCGAAAGGTGGAACTACGACGGATGTTCCCTCGAGGATCACAAGACTAGAACTTGGTTTGAACTCGAGCGGCGGTGACCCGCAGTGAAAGACAACCCATTGCCGAGATCCTTACTGCCAGTGCCAGCCGTCGGTGCGCGCTGAAGGGACGTAGCTACTGGCGGCAACATTCGCATTGACTCTTTTCTGTTTTGACGGGACTGTTCAGCGAAATAGGAGATGCGTTCCAGCGGTGAACATACATGACAGCGTTGAGATACTCAGATAAGGAAGACTCGATAATACTGCGGCATCATTTGGTTTTTTGGTTCCAGGAGGAACGCCTGGTCGAGCTCAGATTGAAAGACGCTTATATGTTTCCGGGTGCGATAAGAGGAAGAAAAAGGTGTTTGAAAGCACCGTGGCCGAAGTGTCAGAACCGGCTATTATTGCGAGAACTGCGTGGAGACAGCGAGGGGAAAGGATAGGGTTTGTCGTCGACGCGCTTTTCATCCATTTATCAAATGGTTTAGAGCACGTCCTCCGAAGGGACATTGTGGTACTTACCAGATGGTAGAACAAGTCATTGTGAACCGATCCCTCTTCAAACCGCCTCTTCGCTTGGTCGACCGCGAATTTCCCGAGGGCTTTCATCTCTTGGCCAATCGCAGGGAGGTAGGGCAAGAACGGTATAAACCATGGAATTTGCTGTGTCAGCGCCGGAAGGCTGGAGGCTGGTGAGGCGACACACAGCATCGGACTATTGGGTTCGCTGCTTACAACAACCCACGTTCAAGCTTGTGCCAAAGACCGTCTTTGTCTCCGTCCCGCATGAGTTCAAATCCTCCCCCAAATCTAGAATTCAATCATTTCGGGACTCCTCGCCACGCAAAAAGGCGGGACATACGTGATATCCCCCTAGGTCGAATCTAGGGGAATGATAGTCTCTCCTAGACAGACTCTAGTATCATGAATCATGATAGTCGATGATCGTCCAAGGGAACCTAGGAGATGTGTTCCGCATCTTCACGAACGGACTCGAAGGGAACACAATAGCCCCAGACACGAGGATGCGACCGAAGGCAGACGAACAAGACATTGTCGTCTTCACGTCTTCACGGACGGATCTGCAACAAACAATGGTCAAGCAGAAGCACGGGCAGGATCTGGAGCCTATTACGCACCTAACGACCCCAAGAACCTCGCAATCAGAGTCCCGAAGGAACTCAAGCAATCCAACAACGTAGCTGAAATACTAGCAGTCAAAGAGACAGTTGAATCTAACCCAAAAGACATCACGCTTCGGATAAAGAGCGACTCAAAACTGGTGATAGATGGACTCACCAAAAACCTAAGCAGATGGGAGAACGAAGGCTTCGAAAAGACCGAGAACGGCCACCTGATTAAAGTCACAGTGGCACGCGTCCGGGAACGAAATGCGCCGACAACCTTTGAATGGGTCAAAGGACACTCAGGTATTGAAGGCAACGAAATGGCTGACACACTGGCCGACGAAGGAAGACAGAAAGACGAGGCACCCATCATAGATCTCAGCATCCCGAAAGATCTATTGATTCCGGGAGTCAAGCTCCGAGGAATGACACATCATTTGCATACAAATCATACGAACACATATCATGGAAACGCCACGATATCAGGAAGCCCTAGACCGCACTGCGACAACAAGAACATGATATATGCTCAAGATGCCGCCACACACGGAGGTGGTGAAACACCGGCCGAAGCGCAAATCTGGAAGTCAGTAAGACACAAGGACATAACGAGAAGCATAAGATACTTCCTATGGATGACATACATGACGGATACGCACTAGGTGAATACTGGAACAA
>QVIE01003087.1:0-16843 GCA_013387415.1 Panellus pusillus | reverse complement strand
CTCAGGAGTTGGTCCGTGGCGCTCTTCCACCATGCATCCACCGCGCCATCCTCTGCAACCTTCTCGCCAGCAATCTTCTCCGCCGACGCCATTTTTCTGCATTCTTCTTGCTCTCCTCCCCTGCTCTTCCACAATCTCTGTCGCACTTGTAGCAGCGCTATCATGCGCTGTCTCTGCCCTCTTTGTCCGCTCTTTCAGCTCTCCGGTGTCTCCGTCTCCCACGCGACTGGGCGTTCACTTGAGCCTCAAATCCCGACGCCAAGAACGCCGCTTGATTTGTCCAGGTGTCGTTGGTGGAACACTTCAATCGGCTGATGACGACGCTTACGGCCGGCTGCGCTCTTGCCGCTGAACAGTGTCGAAGCGAGCACAGACCCTGAAGCACCCGCCTTGCTACTCGCCGCGCTTCCCTTCGTGAGTTTGCTATCACGGTATCGCAGCCACGTCGTCAGTTGCTTCAAAGGATTTTATCAGCATCTAGTAGCAAAGGTTAACGACAATGAAAAATCCCCACCTTTTTTCGCGCCATCAGGGCTTTATTGAGAACCGCCTGCTCCTCTGGTGGACGCCTCTGCCCTGGCTGCAGCAATCCCAGTCCGAGAGCTGTCTCTTCCGGGAAGCGCTCAAACACGCCTCATAAAACGGCCCCCAAAAAAGGTCGAGCTTTTCCTCCGCATGGCGCTTCACGTAGGTTACCAGCCATTGCTCCAGGAGCGCCGTCTGATCGGGATTGCACCATCCCTTGGGCGGCATTTTTTGGGCCGCCACCAGACGCAGGACTTTTTTCTTGGAAAGGAGCAGAGGGTGGCTGTTCGACGTAGGGCATGCTCATATATCATCCCTTTCTAATCACCAGCGCGCCCCATATTTTTTGCGATCAGCGCATTAAAACTTTTTCCGGCAGCCCGGTATGTAATCATTCACTCTCTTTCATTCCCGCCAACATACCCTCTTCAGCATGTCGCAAAGCACCGAGATCGCCCTGACATCCACGCCATGACCTCCCGCGACCATCTCGATGCCTTGGTCGCCCACGCCTCTGAGGCGTCGCAGATGGCCCTTGACCTGTCCGCATGTGCCTCGATCTGAACAGTCAGTGCATCCGCCCTCTTCTTTGTCAATCGCCTGACCTTGTTTCCACAGCCCAGTTTCCTCAAGTCGCCTTGACCAAACAGGCTTTCGACGTGGCTCGAGCGGTCCCTTGACTTGCGGGGCAAGTTTTCTCTTTTCTTACACACCCCGTTATCTGATCCTCTGATTTCAGCCGATATCCCTGAGGTATTCGCCCAGTTTCATCGCCAGCCCAGCGAAGATAAGGCCGTACCTGCTTGTGAGTTTACTCGGCTGCACTTCTATCTGGTTCGCTTACGTCTCATGCAAATTCCTTTCAGATGAGTGGGTTGAAACACCAGCCCCACGCCTGAAGAAGTGGAGCGATCGTTCCCGCCCGACATCCCTGAGAACATCCCCTGGTATGTTGTCGTGGTTGGTCGCGAAGTTGGCCTGTTCGCGAGCGGGTACGTCTTCCGCCTTTTTCATTCCAGGTTGCCTGATGCTGTGCAGGCCCGTCTCTGCGCAACACGTTCACGGCGTCCCCAACTCCTTCCGTCAGCGTAAGGACTCGCACGAGGAGGCCCTGTTCTTTTATCAGATCTCCTTTTGTCGTGGTCGCGTCCATCGGATGGTGGCCGTCCCCATCGAATCCAAGCTGACGGCTCCAGCGGTCGACCAAGGCGAAGCTGAGGCGAGCGATGCCGCCGCCGCTGAAAGCGTGGCTGGGCTTGCAATTGCAGAGTAGAAATAGGATCGACGCGCAACTTACATTTGTCTGTACAAGTCCTTTTCATGAATCCAATTGATTCGACGTGCTCGCGTTCAATCACCATTTCATGAATCAGTAGTAACAGAATAAGCTACTTTCTATGATGACCGCCATGCTCCTTCAGGACTTTGCTCACTGTGCACACACAGCTACATCCCGGGCAATCTTCCACTCTGCAAGCGCACGATGGGAAAAAATGACCACCTGGATGGTCGATCCACTCGTTGGACTCCGTGCACATACAGGCGCACCCAATGCAGTCCTCCTGAAAGCAATGGGCGCAGCGCCGAGGTCGAGCGATGCGGACGGGCCAGACGGGGGCAGGCAGCGGGCTACGCCTTTCTTCGTCGCCGTCCGATTCATCCTCAGAACTGTCCTGCGCAATGTCGGAGAGCTTGCGCAGGATGCGTGCCGGGAGAGGTGTCGAAGTCGACGGCCGCGGCGTCCGAAAAGACTGCTTCTTGCTGGACTCTTTAGCGACTGGCGGCGGGGGAGGGGGTGGTGTTTCTCTCGAAGTTGGTCTCGATCGACCTTCCTACACCTGTAATAAGAGCAGAGCTTCGTGAACTAAATGTGGGCGACGCACCGTGCCTTGAGATCCTTTGCATGGGCTGCTTTGCTCGCGGCAAGCTTCCCCTGCTGTTTTCTGGCAATGCAAGAAGATTCGTACGCAAGACGATGGGGTGCAGACGGTGCAGCCTCACCGGTGACGATATTGCTCCGAATCCATTGCCGCCGCTTCTCTGTATCTTCGTCGGGTGTGCCAGTCAGATTGTGCTATGGTGGCACGATGTCTGGGAGGTTGCGATGAGAGAGGGGGGGTGGAGGTATTGGATATACGGATCCACCTCTGCATGCGCTCGCAAGCAGACTTGCGCAATTTCTCTGCATTTCTGCTTGCGTGAGCGGCTTGGTTTAAAAAGACGACGGTCGTTTTACTTCTCTCGGTATCGCCTGAGGCATTCAAGCCGGCGTTGTTGTTTAATGTCGGGGTCCAAAGGCGGCCGGCCCCGCGGCATTTGTGGATGGAAGTGGTAGTCAGAAGAGAGCCGGTGTAACAGTGGTAAATCACAAACGAATATAGACAGAAATATCAGTTCGCGACATTATTCGTGCCGCTTTTTGGCTTGTAGCTGGCCTCACAATCTCTCCTTGGCCACAGAAACAAATGCTAGCAGTTTCACCATGGAAAGAAACCTCTTATAGAAAGAAACACCTGGTATAGAACCGAAAAAAATATGTACGACCTTGTCAGTTCGGGACAGAAATCAGTTCGGGACATAAAACCATTGGCGCATCGCTTCGCCGCTAATAGTAGAAGGACCAAGGCAGAAGACTGCATTCGAAGGTGAACAAAAGCAATTCAATGAGCTACGGATTCGTGTGCTACAGATTTGGGCTGAGAAGCTAACTCATCAATTGAGCTGTACAATCCTAGCCCCTCCTCTAATCTGGCCGCCTTCATCTGGGACCGGCGTGCGTACTCCTCGGGATCAGCCTGAGCAAACTCGCGCTCGGTGCGGTAGCCGCTGTCCACATAACGAAACAGCCCACCGGCGGTGTACTGGGTGAACGACGCGCGTTTGTCGCCTGCCTGCACGGGAACGTTCGAGTGGGAGAGGCTGGCGGACGGCAAGAGAATCAGGGCGCCGGAAGGGAACTCGATGACGAGCTTCAAGTCCACAAAATCAGGTGGCCGCCTTCGTGGCGTCGAAGTCGCCAAGCGCCTGGATGGCGCACCATCCGAAGGCCAGGTTGAGAACGTCGCGGTGGCGGAACGTCCATGCGTTGGGGCCGAAGTTGAAGGCAGCGCTAGAAAAAACGGAGCCCTGGAACGGACGGCTCAGGCCGAGGTGGGCGTTTCAGCTTGGTGCCGTTCTCTTGGTAGCGCTGGTACAAGCGCGGGGCCCAGGCTAAAAGCGAGGCTAAGACGCAATTAAAATTCAGAAGGTCGGTAGGCAGGGGGTGGTAGCTCACCGCTAGCAAAATTAGCCAGCCGATTGACGTGAAGGTTGGCCATGAGGCGGTCGCATCCGGCGGCATGCACCCTGTCGAAGAAGCGCGACGGGGCATCGCTCCCCTTGCCCCAGATGATCCCAACGTTCCAGACCGCAAAGAGCCCCGACGATGCGGGCCGGCATGGTGGACGCGTGCCTGGCCTCGTCATCCATGGCCTCGTAGACAGCGTGAACGCTGCCGGCGTAGTCATTCTTCGCGGGCTGCCCGACCAGCACCGCGAAGATGCGCCCGCGGACGTCGACGAGGGGACGAGGCTCGCTAGTTGCTGTGTCAGACAAAGGCCTGGTGCTGAGCCGTTGGAGAGAACGCACCGACCGTCCCAGGCTATTAGCTGAAAGCCGCGTGCGAGCATCTCAGTCAGAGAGCGCGGTTTCTTGGCGCCGATTTTCTCCTGCTTTTGCTCGTTGCGGCTGGTGTACGCGTTTCGAGTGGCGGGAATGGTGGAGGCGTCGAATTGGGACTGTATCGGCCGTGCGGAGTCGATGTAGGGCTGTGCGAGATGTGCGCGGGGCTCTCGACCCTGCACGGCCTTCTTCTCTTTGCGCTTGATTGCGCGCATTCGGTGCGTAGCTTTCTGGGGCCGCCGGCTTGCGAAGTCAGAGCTGGAGGGGGGTTGGTGGCGCTCGGCCGGCGGGGTGGTGGAGCGAGACGGACGGTGGCGCGCGTCCTCCTGGTCAATGTTGAGAAGAGGTGGGTCTTCGCGGCCGGGTGGGTCTTCGCGGTCGAGGTCCAGCGCGGGGTCCAAGGTGGCGTCGGCTGGCCCGTCTGCCACGTCGTCATCCTCCTCGTGATCTTCCTGCGCGTCGGAATCACGTGAAAGCGCGTCTGCAACGAATGGACTGGCGTCGAAAGTAGGGTGCATGAAGGCGGCAAAAACCGTGCCGTTCCGCGTCTACAGGCACGGGTAAGCGTGTAAGGTGGAGGGCTGCATAATAAATCACCTTGCGGTCACCCAAAATCCACAACATCGCGCTAGAAAAACAGAAAGTCGCGTCAGCGAGCTGCAGTGGGAGGCACGTCCAAGGGTTGCTTCCAGGTCAAGACGGCACCAGAGTCCCTGGTGTAGGCCGTCGAGGCGCCGTCTCGACCGAAAACAACCCTGAAGAGACGCAAAAAGGCACTCACCGCTGATCAACAAAGAGACGCGTTGTGTGTACGCGTTGCTGGCAAGTGTTGTTGATGTTTGCGTTTATCAATCTATCAATCCGCTCTTGATCGCATCGAACCAAACATCAATCACAAAATCACAATTCGGTCAGCACCGGCGGATTCGTGATCATGATGTACCATATTCCACTGCTTTCTCTTGGCTGTCGCCTATGGTCAGTGCAGTAAGTAGGCGTGAATGAAGGTAAGCAGCTCATATCTTGGCAAGTCAACATTTATCACACAAAACCTTAGTCTCGGCTACTTTCGGGCGGCTCTGAATAGTACTTCAGGTACTCTGCTAGTTTCATATATGACGGGCCGTGAGCACCGTCTACTGAAAAAACAGATAAAGGTCAGTTGTTGGCGGCTCTAGCTTCGCTCCACACCCCGACAATGTCCCAGGCTCAACAGCTCCTTCTTCAAGCGGCCCTCGATTCGCTCAACAACCCGACAGTGTCCCAGGCCCATTCTGAGCAGTGCCTTCGTGCATGGTTCAACTCCCCGCCCGTGGACGGAGAGCACGCAGAGAAACTTTTCCGTGAGTGACATTTGCCTCATCATTATCTCTCTGACTGCTCTCGTAGCGGATTATGATACTATGGAGGCGGGCGGCGCAGAGGCTGTCGCGGAGCCTGAAGGCAGCGCGGAGGTTGTTGTCAAATCCCTGCGCAAATATCCTATGTTCGGTGAGTTGCACGCTCGTGTCTCTCATCTGGGCGGTGTCTTGCTAAGCACCGTTCCTAGCGGCATAGAGCCAGGCAGCGAGGAGCGATTCCTGCCACCCCCCGAATACGACTACGCCGGCGGCGAGTCGGAATATTGGGAGCGGCAGTTCGCACGCTTTCGCCGCCAGAGAGAGCGCCGGCGTCTGCAACGGGAGGCCGAGGCTGCAGAGCTCACAGCAGAACCTGCAGCGGAAGGTGCATTAGCTAGCGTCGAGTCGGATGAATAAGAAACTCAGCGATATTGGTAACTTTTGTAGCTAGGAAAAAATCAGGAAGCCGAATGATGTCTGCTATAAATTTGTTGAGATCGTTTTATTGCCCTCGCCGGCTGGGATTGTAAGGTAGATTGACGGCGTCAGCACACATCTTCCGAATTATCATGTTTTATTATGAGAAAACCAGGCCAGCCTGAGTGGCGTGAATAAAGTCAGCCACTCTGCCGGCCGTGGATCATCAATCTGAGTATGATCTTAACAGTTTGCCGTGTTTGCGCTAGTATTGAAGGAATCAACAACTCACATCCGTCTGGTCCGTGCTCTGTCTGTTGTCTGCGCAGACGGCGCATCTTCCGAAATGAGGCGCCGCAGGCAAGACCGCCGTAGACAAGAAACGCACTACGACCTTTCCTCGGATTCAGACGAGGAGGTCGACGATAAATTGCCCGAGGAGGCCCACCCGATACGCGCCCGAATGCTGCAGGAGTCAACAGCTGTGAACGAGAACGGAGCAGTTCACCATGCACGGCGGATGGTTGATGTCCGAACCTCCCCGCAAAAGTCTATGCGCCCAAGACACCAGCAGCTTCAGAACGTAGAGGGCCCCGTATACGATTATATTCCCGAAGACGTGGCCGGTGTTTCAGACGAGGAGGACTCAGATGACGATGGCAATGTGGCCACACGTCGGCATGCGGTAGGCACAGGCCGGGCCCCATCTCAACTTTGCCTCTAACTGACCACTTATAGGAGAATGTGCTAGGGCAGTGGGCGGTGGATTATTCCGATATGTTTCTAGACGAAGCCTTGCGAGCCGAAGGGCGAGGGGATCACCACTCAGTCACGACTTGCCTGATGTGCCGCTCCGCTCAGGCTGAGTACCGATGCCGCCAATGCTTCTCCGGCGGCGCCCTTTACTGCTCGTCTTGCATATTGGAGCAGCATGAGCAGCATCCGTTCCATGTAATTGAGGTGCGTCTTTACCTGGTTACCACAGGCGTCCGTTGATCAACAGCCTTAGTTCTGGAACGGCAACTGGTTTGAGCGGCTGACGCTCAAAAAGATGGGCTTGAGAATTCAGCTGGGCCACTGGGCCGGGGGAGAGCAACGCTGCCCATTGCCGGAACGCGTTCGCCAGGATGGCTTCGTGATTATCGACGATCATGGAGTTCATGAAGTGGGGATGGATTTTTGCGGCTGTGGGCGAGGCGGGACCCATGCTCGGCAACTCCTTCGCGCAGGCCTTTTCCCGCTACAGGACGCAGACCGCGGACGGCCGCAACATTTGCTGTGATGCGAAGATTCCAATTGCTGTCTTTCGAGTCGAAGTGCTCTGCTTATCACTTCTACGAGAGTCTGGCGCGCGAGGGCAATAATATGGGGCTGGACGTGAGGCAGGTAAGTCAGATGAAGCTTCAGGATTATCAATACTGATTATAGCCGCAGGACCGATATTTGCAGTTTCGCCGAATGGTCCGACAGTGGCGGCACATTAGAATGCTGAAGCGTGCAGGCAGAGGCAACGATCCGGCAGGGAGGAGCGGCACCAAGCCTGGGGAATGCGCCTTACTCTGCCCCGCGTGTCCGCAGCCCGGCATGAATCTACCAGGAAATTGGCAAGACGTAGCGGACGAGAAACAGTAAGCTGGCGTACTTGCATAGATGTTCGTGGACTGACTGCGTGGCGCCAGATTTCTATACGCGTTGTTTCTGGCTATAGACGCCAACTTCAGATTGAAGCGCAAAGATGTTTCGAGCGAAGCGAAGGACCCGGGACTGGGGCGAGGTTGGGCGTTTTACGGCGACGTTCTCAAGTACCAAGAGCACCTGGTCCGACATGGGGATACGCCGCAGGAGGTATGTGCATTTTCTTGAAAGTCGAAACAAGCACTCATCGTTCGACAGCGCAGTCGATGTGTCTCCCACGACGCTGTGAATAAGCCAGACAAAGAGGCTCGGGGAACGGCTTCTTCAGGCATCGGCACAGTGGACTGCGCGCGCCATAACATGAAGCGCCCGCTGGGCGTGGGCGACCTGCAGTTAGGGGAACGGTATGAGAATGCTTTCATTGCCCTGCGGCTCTTGTCCCTAATCGTCTACTTGTAGCTACGTCAACATGGACTATATGTTTTTTGAGAGCATCGCTGGCTCCAAATTGCTGCGCTTCTACGTCTCATACGACATCGCCTGCCAATGGCATATCAACATATGGAATCGGATGCGCAAATACGACACCAGGCTTCATCTGGACGCCCGCGGGAGATTCGTCACGTTCCTGGTGCCGAAGTTTCATCTCCCCGCGCATATCGAAGAGTGCAACCTGCTTTTTTCCTTCAATCTGACGCCTAATGTCGGCCAGACAGACGGGGAGGCACCCGAGCGCGGCTGGGCCAATGCTAACCCGTTGTCGGGCAGCACCAAGGAGATGGGCCCTGGGGCGAGGCGCGACACGCTGGACGACCACTTCAACGATTTCAATCACAAGAAGATAATTGCGCTGGGTGAGTGTACTTACTGCAAAGATCAAAGCGGCCATACTGACTGCCTCTGCCTGATAAGGGCGTGTGATGCGCGCGAAGGTGCTGAAAGCCGCCCCGGCTATGGTGGAGACTAAGCTAGCGCTCGAAGATCTAGTGGCGTCGCTCAATTCACAAGCGATAGCACGGTGGAAGGAAATGGCCGTGGAATGGGAGAAGGATGCCAGCAAGCCGAATCCTTTCGAGACACTACGAAAGGACGATCACCTTTCGAAGGTGCGGAGCGACCTGGCAAAGGAAGTGGCGGAGAGGATGGCGAGAGGCGCAGAGGACGAGGGGGACGTGCAGGGAGAGATGCACGTCACGGAGTTCATCGCCGTGGGCCTGCAGCTCGAGGAGCAGCAGTAAGTGCATTTTCATAACGTGCACTACACAAGTGCTGATGCTGAGCCTGTTCCCAGGAGAATCCTGAAATTCGACGCGGACGGCATCGGCCTCCATCCCACCGATAACCAGCGCCGAACGCTCACCGAGAGGTCGAGCAAGCTGCTCCGGAAGATCAGCGTGTGGATGGAGACACAAGTCAAATTCTTCCCCGCGGTGATTGGGTTTCGAGAAGAGGACGAGAGGAAGCGTATCTGCGCCGTGCAGAACGCTGTCGTGCCGGGAGTGAAGGTGGAGGATACGCCCCTGTGGCTCCCATCGGCGATGTTGCGGGAGGAGAAGGAGGAGGGGCGACAGCGACAGCGGCGGCAGCGGAACGTGTGCCGGGTCGAGGCCCTGCGCCACGAATACCGCATGCGCGTGGGCCAAGCGAATGAAGCGCTGGATGAGATCCGAAGGCAGCTCCTCGTTCGCACGCACCTGTACCGGCTGAAGGATGACCAGGCGCCCAGTGTGCGGATGAGCACTCGCTCGATGCACAAGATCGACGCCATCAACGAACGGATTCGGCGGTGCAGCGCTCAGTACCGGCAGCGCATGACGCCCTCTTGATTTTGGGGCGGCAGTGAAGGAAGACGGCTGGAAGCTCTCGCTACGGCCTCTTGCGCCCGAGGACGTTCGTGCCCGCCCCCGGACAAACATCGGCAATGTAGACAGGCAGAGCCGGCGGGGCAAGGGGCCGAGGAAGAGGAACAAGAGGGCGCCGGAGCGGCCAATGTCGTGGATCTGGCTGGTCCAGGGCCAGAAGCTGAAGGAAGGCGAAGATCCGCAGCTGAACGAAGGTGAGCTTGCCTGCGTGACGCTGCTCGGCTGGACACTGACTTGTCGCGTAGCTTTGCGGATTGAATGGGCCAAGACCCGGGCGAGGGCCATGCGCTGGAGAGAGGAGGTCGACCTCCTCGAAGAGGAGATGCGGCGCGTCGACCGATTCTTGTGCTGGCGTGCAGGCTGGTGGTTGGCGCAGGTCGGCCGTCGCAGCGAGTACCTGGATGAGCGCCAGATAGAAGGGGATGACGCGTATGCGCAGCGGCAGGCGGATCTGCAGCATCGCTTGTGCGCAGATTTCCGGCTTAAATGGGCTGACTTGGCGGAGCTCATTGCCCAAGCACGAGCAGGCCGGATCAGCGCGGAGGGGGAGGACGGGGAGGCTGAGGAAGACGACGAGCAGGAGAGCGGTGAAGGAGACCCCGCAGACGATGTCGACGACGAAGAGTCGCCTGTGCCGACAGTGGCAAGAAGGCCGGTCAGAGAGGCCTACGTCGATTAGCTTGAGAGGGCTGTGGCCGCGATCGTGGACGCCGGTGGACGCCGAGAGGGCTGTGACCGCGATTGTGGCCCCGGGGACCTGTCGTACTGCTCACACCTCAAGGATCCGTGCACTCATAACCACGGCAAGCTCTGTTTTCTGGGACCTTGGTGGTATACTAGTCGTTTTGTACTGTTGCGGCAATGAGAGGGATTCCTGTGATTTTTTTCTGATTTTTTGGCGATTTTTCTGTGCTTTTTGAAGGGGTCTGAGCTCATTGTGCTCGACGACGGCGAGCATATTCACAGCGACGTCGAGGAACATCAATAACATCAATATAATCATGTGAGGTTAGGCGTGACATGACTAATGCTTGAGAGGGTCTCGTCGACATCGGCGCCGACAGCGTACTCAACTGTCTGCAATATGCTGACCATCGCAAACCGCATTGGGATGGTAGGTGAGTGATATATCAAAAAGCCTCTCTGATTACAGGGTTTGATATAATGACAACTGGTGCGTAACTACGGACTGGTCATATATCAACCACCAACCTCAGGTGGGGTTGTGCCTTTTTCTTTGAAGGTTGTGCTTTATTTTTCCAGGCTCTGAAGATGTTACCTTTTTGGTGAGGTGTGTAAATTGCATGACTCCGGGGTTATGCCTTTTTTTCCAGACTATGAAGCTGTTGCATTCAAGCAGAGATGTGTTTTTTTCCTCAACTGAGGGTGGTGTGTTTTTTGTGAATTTTGTAATAATATTGCTACATGTATCCTGCCATACCGCTGCATGATTCAACTTTCCACAGGAGTTCTCGTTTAAAATGCTGGCTGCTGGCACAGCTCGGACAGAGAACCGAGCATTCAATTTCTGCTAGGTGATCAGCATTCTGCCAAATGGTGGAAAATAGACAGATTGAACCTTATGGGCAACGGTTCAGCATCAGCGCTCAAAACATTTGAAACAGCGCCCGCCGCCTATGTATAGGGGATATTGCTCACCGATTATGCCATTTTGAAGAACAGCTTGAATCCGCTTTTGGTCTGTAGTTCTTGGCAGTCGCCATCGCAGCATCGTGGGTGCATGAGTACCCGAACCATAGGAGCAACATTTGACACCGGCTTGCCAGTCGGCTTGTTTCTCTTTTTAGATATCTTTCAGTGGTGTTCATTTCCTGAATCCTGGAACGTGAGCCGACAACAAGATGAGCCCTGTATGGTAGTCTCCGACCCTAAGGTATCTCTTGTCCTTCGCCCCTTGATCTAGCTCAAGGCTTCGCCTAAGTATCGCGTAAATTGGCAATCGCTGAGGGACAGAATTCGCCCCCTCGGTACCACAATTCACCTGGTATGAGGAAGAATTATAAGTGGTCAAATACAATGCGAATTCCCTTCCGATCTACTTTTTACAATGCGCTATCTACACTATCTACGTTGGTGCAAACAATCCAGAGACAATTCCGTACACATACAATGATGAATGCAATCCCTTCACATCGCTTCTCTCTCCTTCTCAACCTCACTCTCTGCATCTGTGCCCCCATCATCAGCATCTAGCCCGGTCCCACCCCTCTCGCATAGGTCCGTCCTCTTCATCCCTTAATCTTGTGTACGAGCACATAATTTGCTCCGCTCCCCTTACCCATCAAACGCACCTCATCTTCTTCCTCGATGCCACACCTCTCACAAACCAACACCTGCCACAACATCTCTCTCACCCCTCCTCCGCCAAGGGGGCGCACTTCCGTCTTTTGTTCCCGATTCTCACGTTCCCCCTTCTCATCGACACCAAACACCCCTGCATGTGCACGCCTCCTTGCCTTGTCAACCCGTCGAGCGACGAAGTCACCCCACGCCCTTTCCGCTTGGACCGCACACCCCGAGGCAAGCAAGGCCCCGAGCGTGAGGTTCACGTACGCACCGGCGACGAGAAACGCAAGGAAGGCGAATACGTGTAAGTGTGCAACAGTCGCCCAGTGCTCGAATTTCAGGATCGGGGTCGCGGGCGCGCAGATGGGAAGGATGGTGGCGATAATGCGTGCGGCTGCGGCTGCATGCGGATGCCAGGGAGATGAAAAGGCAAAAGCGGTCGTGGTTGTGGGGGCGGAGGAGGCGGGGGCAGTCTGCATGATGGAAGAGGGCATAGAACCAGGGAATGCAACCCTCTCAACCCACTCTGGCTTCATGAGGATCGCACCGCCGACAGCGACGCAGTACATGGGGAATAGGATGAGCTGGAGCGGAAGGAGGGGGCCGAGTGGAGGGAAGACAGGCTCGCCATATTCGCAATCGTACTCTACCCCGTCGTCAGACAACGAGGCGGCATCGGGAGTCGGGGGGCGCAGCGACGTTTGAACTGAGCCTCTTAATGGACGATATGCTCGTAGTGCTGTGGTTCTGG
The DNA here is from genome assembly GCA_013387415.1 of Panellus pusillus. Lineage (NCBI taxonomy): Eukaryota > Fungi > Basidiomycota > Agaricomycetes > Agaricales > Mycenaceae > Panellus > Panellus pusillus. Next base: position 4,346 of record QVIE01003087.1, on the reverse strand, counting down.
AAGGAGTACATGCCCTGTGAGATGGAAATGAGCACGAGATCAAAGATTAGAAGAGCGGTCCACGGACTTTGCGATGGCGCAGGGTCGAGCGCGCGCGCCTTATGAGCTCCACTGCAGGAATGGACTCGGCAACGGCAGAACCACTCTCATTGTTTTCGTTCTGAACCATGAACACGGGTGAAGACTGGGGAGAAAAGCTATCGCGCCGCATCGGAGGGCATTGATGCGGAGTCTACAGCCAGTGAGTATCAATCCTTTCCGTACGTGCATGGCGAACGTACTGTTCTGCTTATAGTTTGTGGAGCGGAAGAGACGTATGCGTCGAGAAGGGAGGTTCGGGCGTTTGTGGGCGTGGACGGAGTTCAAGGGGCAGAGACGGCGTTTCGGGAATTATGGATGAGATCAAGTTGGGCGAGAGCGGGGGAGGAGATAGTGGGGCGGAGGGGGCCGCAGGAGCATGCGCCTGTGCATAATTGAAAACAACGAAAGGAGAACGGAGGTATGGCAACGCACGTGCTCTGGGGCACGCAACGGCGATGCGACCGAAGTCACCTCGGGTTCGAATGAGCATATAGTAACATTACTGAGGTGAAATGAACACACGCTTTTCTTAGCGTCTATTAACGCCTTGGAGAGCCCCCGCGAAAGCGCGATTCGGCGAGGACTCTTGACTATCGGATCACCAAGACTGTGCTGCGCACCCATAGCAAGAAGCTTTCCATCAAGCGAGTCGAACTGGATATGCCTCTCGTCAGCGGGCGTGTTGAGCGCAGAGCCGAACGCCGATTCTACGGTGTCTCCAGAGTCATGGCGAAACATTGGGACAGCCTCCTACAAGTGCAAATGAGCTAATAGCAGGACGACAATCTTGGCTTTGTGAATACTCGCCATTGCGGATGGAGACGCGAAGGGGTCCGCCATTGCTGGAAACGCGTAGGGCGATGTGGGCGGTCGTGACCGCGAAAGGAAAGAAGGCCCCGATCAAAACAAACAAACATTGATCCCCCTTTGTTTTCCTCCCCCACCATGTTCCCCGACTCTCCAAGCGAATGCGAGTGGGAAGCCATGTCCTGGGAGGAACAAAACGTCTGGATGGATTCCATATTCAACTTCTGGTTCACCCCCCACACCTCCAACCCAGTAATATTTCACTTGGCACTAGAAACGTCACTCCCGCCAGCGCCACGGAAAAGAAATGGGATAAATCGCCTGTCTCTTACGCGTCAGGAAGCAGCAGCCACGCGTATTTTATGCCAGTACGTTCACACAACATTAATTCCGACCGCGTTTCTCAAGACACATCTTCAGTCACGCCATGCCACCCCGCCGCCCGCCAGTCCCTCAGCCACACAAACGATATACGCGGACTACACTCCAATCAAGACACCGTCACCTCCACGCACCCCTCCTCCGCGCCGGAAGCTGCATGTTCCCGGGATCCACCTCACCAATGGCGGACGCACGGTCTTCCCCTACCTCCTCGACACGACCGTCCCCCCGCCCAACCTGAGCACTACCGCGCCTCTTTGGGTTTCTGCGTTATGTCCCCCGTTGCCGCCGCCATCGCCGTCCCCCCCGGTGCGGCGCAAATCGAGAGCTCAGAGAGCAAGGCCGGACCACGAAAGTTCAAACTCCGAAAATTGGCCTCCGACGTCTCCACTCCCTGTCCAGCTCCCGTCGTTGCACTTATAAGGTGGATAAGATTTGTGTGTGCGTTGACAATCGCCAGGAGGCCGTGGCAGGATCACTTTCGAATTGTGTCTTTTGCAGAACAGTATGTACTCGATTTAATCACACCGTGCATATAGGTGCTGGTTACTCGTACTGTTCCTCTTTGTCTTCAATTCTTTCGCAGTTTCTAATACTATCGTTTTCAACGAATCAATAACGCCTTCAGGGAAGCTTCGGGACTGGAGGCCGCACGGCGCTCGACACTCGCGATCAGTCTGATAGTACGTTGGATACCTGCAAAGCATTTCCCCCACGAAATCCTTCACGATGACCATATTCATAGATTTCCGCTTCTACTTATGCTTTGATGAGACTAAGACGGTGCGCGTAGTTAGGTCCAATTGATTTGCATTGTATAAATGAAAGCGAAAATCGAAAAGTTACATAAGTTACATAGAATCATACTTGTAAATCCGAACTTCCAGCGCAACGTGTCCTGAATCATGGCCAGACTAAGAGGACGATGGGTGGAGATATTACAATGACTTCGCCCGGTGCAAAGTGTTAACCTTATGTCCATAGTAGTATACATTATTACATATCCACCTCACTCCACGGTCTCGAAGACACTCCTGGCTCAGCGCTCGTGATTAATTTACAAGTCCCACTTCTCCTTCTCCGTCCGCCGCGAAAGATCACTTGCGCCGCACGCCACAAAGGGAACGCACGCACACTGGTTCATAGCTTCGCCGTTGCTTGCGGCTTGGGTTGCATCTTGTTCAAGAACGCAGACGCGACGACGCGGCCTGTGCCTTTGTCGATGATCTAAAGCACAGTAAATAGAGATCTGTGTGTTAGTTTGGTTTTCACTTTCAGGTAAGAGATGACGAAACGAGACCAGAAATGGAGTGCTCGCGCAGGTTGGTCCAACCGTCAGCGGAGACAAGAGGAACGAACGAGCGCAGGGATCCGGGTCGTACGTTCTCATCCCGCGAATGGAATGGATAGAAAGAACCATCGGCAACTAGACCAAGCAGAATGAAGGATCCGCGCCCGATCGATCCCATGGCTGCGAGATGGCACCCACCCAGCCCTGCACCCACAAGCCCGCGTATTAATGCGGATATCACGCGCATTAGCATGCGACGAACACCAGGCCAATCCTAGAACGCCGAACAAGAACAGGTATGCGGCTCGCCCAATCCAACGCGGACTGGCGGCGGATCTAGGGAGAGCTGGCACTAGACGGCGCAAATCGGTAGAGGGAGGCTGATACGCACTGCCCTATCCGACGGGGAGCTGTGCCGCGCTCAAAATAACCAGGAGATGGAAGGATGAAAAGTGGAATGGACGAAAACAAACACACCTCACACCTTCCGGTCATGACCCGGCTTCCCATTGCAACCGACGTGCTCACAATGCGGAGAGTGCACCCTCTTTGCGCCAATACTAAATGAGCGTCCCAGCGATAGAGTCTAAGTTTAAAGGCACGCACAGAGGAGCAGGGGCGTGGAACAGGACGTTCATACACTGCGTAACGCCTACGCCGTTCAAGCCTGTGCACAGGCCGAGGGCGACGAGCGGGGTCGAGGCGCAGCTACAGGAAAAAAAACACGAATCAATAAACGTGAGGGTCAGAATTATAGACGACGCGACCCACTTATCGATTAGATATGCCACACACCCGCCGTGAAGCATCCCTGCACCATTCAGCATCCCTGCCATATACCAACCAGAAGAGCTTAGAGGTACGCAGCAAAAAGAAAATAGACCACTCACCCTTGGTCACGGTCAACTCCGCAACCGTGGTCCCCTCCAACCGCCCCGATTTCTCCATGCTTCTCTCGACGGAAACATCCATAAATCGTGTCGCGCGGCCGACGGCATATCCAAAACTTTCGGGATCCGTACCGACGCCGTAGGAGTAGAATGTGTTGCACACGAGCTGCTTGATGTAGTCGGGCGCGGACCCAGTAATCGAAGAGATGTCCGTGTGGGCGTCATCCGGGAGCAGGGCGGGGTCGACCCACGCGCGCTCTAAGGCTTGCTGTGCACCGGACATGCTAATGCGGGTGTGTGTCGAGGCGGTGAGATAAGAGAGTGAGAAAAGAAGGAAGAGGCGAGGCGAGGCAGACTAGTCGGGTGGACGGAGATTTGTGGAGGTTTGCTTCTATATGTCTATAATTACGCACTGCGCCAGCCAGTTGGATAAACGGACTAGCTGGCATGTGGGAGAGGTCGCCTGAGTGAAAAAAAGACGATCCGCCATGGTGGCGTTGGGCGTGTCGATTGGTTTCGATGACGGAAGAGCGCTGCGTATAACCTAAAGGCTGAGACGAAGAACGGGTATCCAGGACGTCACCATAGCTCTGTTTTGCCTGAAGCTTTACAGTTGCGCGCCGGGAAAGCGGGAATGAGATCAGGAAAGACAATCATCCGACTCCGAGGATCATTTATCCTGAGCTCATCAATCTGATCTTGATCGTTATCAGATATTCGGAACATTCCTGTTAGTGCTGGGTATTGAACGCTGTTAGCGTTCGTCACGGGTTTACGGTATACCCGCGGGTTTGGACCCGGGGTACGGCGGGTGCGGGTACGGGTTGACGAGGTGCCGAACCCGTGGAACCCGCAAACCCGACCCGCAAACCCGCGGGTACATCGGTAAAGGCTCG
>QVIE01003325.1:0-12617 GCA_013387415.1 Panellus pusillus | reverse complement strand
TGCCAGTGGGCATTTTCTGAGGCGAAGTACGGTTGCGGTAAAGACCGAATGACGAGGACCCTTGTATGAGAACACAATGGAAGCGCCGCCTTCCGAAACATAAGACCAGTCCTCTGGAAGAGTATCGGTCAGCATCAACGGCGACTGGCCAAATTTTGGCACAGCCCCATGCATGATGCGAGCCGCATGGCTTCTTTCTTCTCCTTCGTGTCCTGCTGTGGCCACCGTCGTTCTGTCCGACTAACAGAAGGCGTTAACGAAACCACACACCTTATACCCGCAGATGTTGACCAAAATCCGTGCGTTCAGAATAACTGACTTTATGCACACGAACTCATTTTTCAAAGCACAATCGTCCATCCTGGTGACACTGACCATGAAAGAATGCAAGAAAGATTGCTTACAATTGTCCGCGCAAAGAAAGGTCAGCATCGTGCTACGTTTGCTTCTCCTATACAATTCATCTTTCCGTAGAAAAATGGTGAACGTAAATTCACAAATTCCTTTCAATCTGCACAACCGCGTTATAACCCCCAATCCTTCGGTTTCTCGCTCGGGTTCCATCTCTACGGCACACCGTGACCACACTGCAGCCGCGTCGTCTGCGATGGAGCCTTTGACTGTGCAGCTCCGAGCTCCGAGCTCGCCATTAGACTCTAACTCCTCGCAATCAAAATCTCGGTCCATCTCCCTTCCGAGGAACGTCTCGGATGGACTCCCACCAGAACCTGTTTTAAATGTTCGCCTTGTCAACGCCACTTTGCCGCAGCGCGTGGACGACCGAGACACCGTGTATTTGGCTCCCAGTCGTCCGACGAGCATCCCAGGGTCGCAGACACGCGTCTATCGGGCTCACAAGCTATTTCAGTGTCCGACAGCCCACCTGTAAGTCACTTGTTACCCGCTGCCGCCTTGATCTCATCGGCGTTTATAGACAATTACCGTCCCTGCTCCGAGTCCTGCATTCGAACCGCTGAATGAAATATGCTTGAGTTGGGGCGATTCGGATGAATAAGCTGTTCCTTGCACTCAACAGTGTTTCGTCGTGCAAATCGTTATTTTCTTTACAACCGGCCGGCCCATAATACACTTGCCACTGTATCTAATCCGAAATAGACCGTGTGTATCATTTTTTCTAACCCCGCCAGTCTCAGCCACCTACGTGCCTATGAGTCGTATGACCTTGGGTCTCGTGTAAGTAAGCGGTCCCGAATGAGGTATTGACTCCTTCCCTCTCCCCTTCACTCATGGACTTCTCTCTTCTCTACTGGGCCATCGCTCTCGGCTTGGTACGCTGAACATATCTCTATTGCATCCGAAATCTAATCTGAACCTCCTATCTATCAGTCGAATCACGTCTATTTCAACACATTCGAACCTCGAAGCGCCAACGTCCCCCTTATATTTTTGCTTCTCGAGCCCACTGCCCTGCTACTTATACGCGGCGAGCCAGCTTCTTTTTCGCGCCTCCTGCTTAGCTACGCCGTATTCTGGAGCTCGCTAAGCCTCTCGATCATCCTGTACCGGGTTTCTCCGTTTCACCCGCTGGCGCAATATCCCGGCCCAATAATTGCTAAAGTATCCAAGCTATGGGGCGTCTCGATGGCCGTGTCCGGAAAGGACTATCTGTACCTGCAGAAACTGCACGAGAGATACGGGCCGTCTGTGAGAACAGGTTTGTTGTCGTGTTCTTAGCCGCCCAGTGTTCTGCTTATAAGAACGAACACACCCGCGCAGGCCCCAACGAACTTTCAATAGTTGACACACCAGCAGTTTCACAAATTTTGAACGCTGGGGGTCTTAGTAAGGGACGGTGTCAGTGGCTGTTCTACTATGGATCAAGGGAAAGGCTCTGACAGCTGCAATCCGTGTGTAGACTTCGAAAGTGGACGGCACCCATCCACACCACCCACCATCGTCTCGATGGTTGGTGAAGCGCACGCGGCGAAGCGCCGTGTCTGGAATCGTGCTATGGGGTCCCTCCGTGATTACGACCCGCTGATTCAAAAGCGCGCTGTGCAGTTGGCGGAGAGATTGGGTGAGCAGCCGCAGGGGGAGGCCGTTGATCTGGCGCAATGGTTTGAGCTGTTCACGTAGAGTTTTCAATTCTCCGCTCCGTTCCCGATATTAAATCTTTCACAGCATTGACTTCATGGGTGGTAGGCATAGCCGGTCTTCAACACACTAAGCTACTTACTATCACTCATATAGACTTGTCGTAAGTCAGATTCTATTCTGTTCGCTGTATCGGAAATAATCCTTCCCAGATTCGGCGGCGTATTTGAAATGCTTCGGGAGGCAAAGATGTTGAATCACTGGGCAACAAAATTCGATCTTTCACGTCGTACGTTTCAGGGTTTTCTCCCCTTTGCGCACGAAATACATGAACGGCCGTCGTAGGGCATCCGTTGTCATAGGGCACATTCCATGGATATTAGGATTACTCAATCTTCTTCCTCAAGTGGGACGCACGATCCGAGAGTTCAATGAATACGGGCAGGGTCTTGCTATCCGACGTATGAAGAGTGGAGCGGTCTTCACAAAAGATCTTTGTATCACATCGCAAGTTTCTCGCTTCTATCTCGAGACCTAGGATATTAAATAACTCACAGGCAGACGAAGCCGGGCTCGAAAAAGTAAAAGCCAAAGCTCGAAAGCGCAGCTGCAGATGGAATAGTCGCCATTATCGCGGCCACCGACACAACAGCCCATCTCTTGGCCTGCCTCATATGGTGCCTGCTCTCCGACCCGAAAGCTATCAACGCGTACAGCGAGAAATAGACACTTTACATGCTGATGGTGGACCTTGTGGATTTATCCCAGTATCAGCAGCTTGCGTTTTTGTCTGCATGCATGTGAATCTACCAAGCTGAGTTTTGAATTCTTGGTATTGATCTTTATTCGCAGAAACGAGACGCTCCGTTTTTTACCGCCTGTCCCTAAGAATAATGGCCCCAGGCAGGTGCATCGCAACAGCGGAGGCGGACGAATCATTGCAGGAAGGTTACATATCTTCAACAATAATTTGTATCGAAAGGATGAGCTGACGGCCTTGAAAGATATATTCCGGAGGGCACGAGTATTCACGCCAACCTACGTCTTGCACCGAAATCCCGAATACTTCTCGCGCCCGGACGAATTCATTCCAGACAGATGGCTCGCAGCAACGGAGTTGGTTTCAAACACGACGCATCGGCATTCATGCCGTTTTTCGCAGGGCCCCGCAAACTGCGTGGGCAACAGCTTGCGCGACGCGAGGTTTGGCGGTGATCGCTATTCTGCTGAAGATTTCGACATGCGCTTTGCGGAGGGGTATGACAGTGCGGTTTGGGCTGAAGAAGTTTTACGCCTATTCTACGGCCAGGCGCGGGCCGTTGCTTGTGAAACTGATGCGGCGCAATTAGGCGGGAGAAATACTAATATTCTGTCAGATATTAACAAAGAGTATATGTCAAGGCTGTGTATACATACACACATCTTATTATCATCCCATTTATTTTGAATCCGGGAATCCCGCGAAGAGTCGAAGACTTTGCCCAGTCCACCGAAGTTACATGCCGAAGCCGCATGATGCCGGACGAGCGATCACAACTGGCAACGATCAAACCGGCAGGGCTTGTTTCGAAGTTCGACTCGGAACCAGGCTACCTCGTCAACGCTCCACGCGAGCCAAGCACGGAAACAACACGCGTACAACTCCTATCGCTTTCAGGCTTCTGTCAGATCCGCACCCGAGGAAGAGTGCAATGGCACGAGGAACGTGGATGGCGGACGCACCACTGCTAGTAGCGGCTCGCAGGTAATATCAGTACAGAGGAGCGGAGGCAGCGGCGGAGGCGGATACGTGTCCGACCGTGTATGCCGAAAGCACGTAGATGGCGCGAAGTTTGAACGACTGCGCGCAGCAGAAACGAAGAAGTGGTACCTATAGCGTCCGCCGCGGCAGTTAGCAGGCAGTAGCGAGGAACGGAGGCGGCGGCGGCGGCGGTGGTCTTTGAACGGGCTTGCGGGCACCCGCTTTCCGATCGAAAATGTCATGTCTGCGAAGCTTCACCGTTCTCGTTGGATCCGGTCTGCCTTCGCTGCGTTGCGCATGCACTCGGGCGCCACACCCAGAAATAGTCTATCTGAGCAATTTTAACGCCTTCCTTCTTTGTGAACTACACATGGACTCCTCTCTCCTCTACTGGGCCATTGCTCTTGGCTTGGTAGGTTATAATATGTGTCTGAACTCTTTCTGAAACTACTAAACAGGTAAATCACATCTATTTCAACAAATTCGAGCCTCGGAGCGCCAATGTCCCCATTATATTCCTGTTACTCGAGCCCATTGCCCTGCACTCATCCTCGGCGAGCTAGTTTCTTTCTCGCGACTCGCCCTCAGCTACGCCATATTTTGGGGCTCACTCAGCTTGTCGATCGTCCTGTACCGCCTTTCACCATTTCACCCGCTGGCACAATATCCCGGCCCCATTATTGCTAGAATCTCCAAGCTGCGGGGCGCCTCAATTGCCGTGCGCGGGAAGCAGTACCTGTACCTGAAGAAACTACACGATAAATATGGCATGTACGTGAGAACAGGTTTGTCACCGTGTTCTTGGCGGTCAGCGCTCTGCCCACACACGACGTATCCGCACAGGCCCCAATGAACTTTCGATATGCGACGCGCCGGCAGTTTCACAAATATTGAACGCTGGTGGTCTCGTTAAAGGACGGTGTCAGTTTTGTTTTGTATATTGTATATGGAGAGAAAGGCTCTGACAACAGTACTTGTTCATGCAGTCTATGAAACTGGGCGGCATCCATCTACGCCGCCCACAATCGTCTCGTTGGTTGGTGAGGCGCACGCGGCGAAGCGCCGCACCTGGAACCGCGCTATGGCGTCGCTCCGCGACTACGACCCACTCATTCAGAAGCGCGCGGTTCAGCTGGTGGAACGGTTGGGCCAGCAACCGCGAGGAGCGGCCGTTGATTTAACACATTGGTTCGAGCTGTTCACGTAGATATCGGTTTCTCTGCACTATGCGCTCTCTATTGACCAATTGCCGCCATAGATTTGATTTCATGGGCGGTACGTAGTGTCCATTGATACAACCATTGTGACTGAGCTTCCCACTTCTCTAATAGACTTGGCGTAAGGCATTTCTGTTCCGTTCAAACTTCGTGTCTTGATTCCCCCCTTTTCCCAGATTCGGCGGAGTGTTCGAAATGCTACGGGAGGGCGAGGATGTTGAATCATTGGGCAACAGAATCCGATCTTTCCTGGCGTGCGTTCAAGTGCTTCCCAAAGTGAAAGTTCTGAGTACCGAATAGGGCAGCCTCTGTTCTTGGGCACATTCCATGGATATTGGGCCTTCTCAATTTTGTTCCTCAAGTCGGACGCACAACCCGAGAGTTTAACGAATTTGGACAGGGCCTTGCCATTCGGCGCATGAAAACTGGAGCGTTACTCACGAAAGATCTATGGTATTACATTGTGAGTCGTCCCAGTTCTTCCTCGAAACCTAGAAAAGTGACCAATTCACAGGCAGACGAGGCCGGGTTCGAAAAGGAGAAGCCGACCCTTGAAAGTGCAGCCGCCGATGGAATCGTTGGTATTATTGCAGCCTCCGACACGACAGCCCATATCTTGACATGCCTTATCTGGTGTCTTCTCTCCAATCCCGAATGCTATCAGCGCGTGCAGCAAGAGTTGGACAGCGCGTTTGTCAAAGGGGACGATGTTGGGGACTATTCCCACCGCGAGCAACTTATCTTCCTGTCTGCATGCATGTCAGTCAGCCAACCGGTCCGGAGTTTCGGATTTCAGTGACCATTTGCAGAAACGAGACGCTGCGCCTTTTCCCGTCTGCCCCCATAAATCTGGGTACAAGGCAGGTGCACCCCGGTAGCGGGGGCGGAAGAATGATTGCAGGAAGGTACTTATTTCGAACAAAACCATCTGAATACAAACCCACGTCACCAAGATATATTGCCGAGGGCACGAGCGTATACACGCCGACCTACGTCTTGCATCGTAATCCCGAGTACTTCTCGCGCCCGGATGAATTCTTTCCCGACAGATGGCTCTCCGCGTCCGACTTGGGAGCCGGTTTCAGACACGACGCATCCGCGTTCATGCCGTTCTCGCAGGGCCCCGCCAACTGTGCGGGGCAGCAGCTCGCGCGGCGCGAAATGCAGGCGGCGATTGCTGCTTTGTTGAACACGTTCGACGTGCGCTTTTCGGAGGGGTTCGACGGCGGGGCTTGGCCTGATGGCATCTGCGACTTTTCAACGGCTACGCGCGCGCCGTTGCTTGTGGAATTGACGCGACGCGTTTAGGTGGAGAGGGTTCTTGTCTTGAATCCTGCATTCTATTATCCAATTTCTCATTGTGGGTCATTATCGCGATATCTTGTGTATTCCTTCGCAATTGGAGGCTGAATGAGCATCATCATTTTACTCCCCTAATGCTACCTATTTGTTTAGCATGCACCTCCTGCACGTCTGCCCAATCCAACTGTAGTAACCACGTGCTATCATCTTCTTGTCGTCGTCCAACAGCAACGAGCTGTTGCACCATCTCCCGAGTCAGGACGACATCTCCGAGCTCGATCTTTTCCCCTTCGACAATCCTTTCCAAGCCCCGTAGCACACACTCGGCGCTGATTACATGTTGCAGAATCTTCAACCCATTTTGTCGAGCCCCGCCCTTGGCCCAGAATTTGCTCGCCTTTTCTATATCCTTCTCCTCTCTTTCAGCAATCCATGTTCGCATGGTACTGAGATGGGATTTTTCAATCAACGCGCGGCGTGGTCGCGCGGAGTTGTTAAGCAGTTGGACACCCGAGTCGTCCGATAGTAAGCAGCAGAGACACTCGATCAAAGCGCCCTCCTTAACTTGCTGACGGAAGGTTGTCTCGGTGACGATCGTCGCATCGTACTGGTTTCTGTGCTGGCTCTTTTGGAACTGTCGTGCAGTGTCCTGCCAGATGATGACGAGTAGATCAAAGTCGCTCTTGGGGGAGTGAGTTCCCCAGAGTCGGGAACCAACCAAGTAAATTGTTTCAATCTTGGTGGCACTTGGAGTGTCTGTATGAACAGCGAAAGGTGGGTCTGAGAGTGAGTCATTGTGGTTGACTTGTTGCCATCAAGCCATCATGTTGACTTGTTGCGATCAAACCTGTGGCATACATAGAAATTGAGTCGCGTGACGTCATATACTACGCTGCACATGTCTCTTGCCACGAACGCTATCGTCGCCGTCTGGCGGGTATGCTATGTGTTCGTCCAGTACATCATCATCGCCCTCTACAAGCCTCCACCACCCAAAGATCCCGAGGAACCGCGCAATCCATTCGGCCGCATCGCAGTCGTCGGAGCCGGCCTCACAGGCGTGTCCTCTGCCGCCCACTGCATAGCTCACAACTTCGAGGTCGTCATCTTCGAAGCCAAGCCGCGCTCAGGCCTTGGCGGCATCTGGTCCCATGTCAACTCCACCAGTGGTCTTCAGCTTAATTCTCACCTCTATCGTTTCCACCCTGCTGTCCTCTGGCGCCACGCGTTTCCTCTGAGGGATGAGATACTCGGAGGTCTGTGTGGCACTTGGAAATTTGAATTTTGCCAACCAAACGCTCGGATAGAAATCACGCGCATATGGAAAGAATATCAACTTGAACCAAGGACGCGCTTCAACGTTCGTCCGAGTCGTACGGAAATCGAGATCCTAATGACTCAATCACCACAGACACCCGTAACCTCCGTGAGAAAGGTGGAATCCGTCTCTGGTTCAAGCCATTGGCTCGTGAACGACGGTAACGAAGGCCTTTCGACGCCGTTATATGTAACATAGGCACCTGCGGCAAACCTAAATGGCTCGCTCTCGAAGGCATGCCCAAAGATGGTCCGTCGCGTCAGATGCTGCTATACCTGCTCGACACTAGCGACCTCTCAGATTCCCAGTCCGACTCGGACGTGTTTAACAAACCCATAATCCATTCTTCTCAGCTCGATTCCAAAGCGGTCTCTGAGGAAACCATCAAAGGGAAAAAAATCGTCGTCATAGGGAGTGGAGGCTGTTGAGGCAGCGTTGAATCGGGGCGCAGGAGAGGTCGTCATGATTGCGCGCACGGACAAGGTGCGTCTCCCGCGCATTTTGCCCTTCCGAGAATTGACGTCGGGCTCCAGTGGATCATCCCTCGTAACATCTTCTTTGATACTTTCCTCGCGTCCCAGCCGTTTGGTAGAGAGATGCCTCTCAGGTATGTTGCCCCTCGTTCGTTACGTCGTTTGCTGATTTTCTTCTCAAAGTTTCCTGTGGGAATCTTTCCTCAAGCGCTGGCAGTACCACGGCGTCACGGACCTCGTTCCAGCGGATAGCGGACTGTTCGAGGGCACGCCCGTATGTAATCTCTTACCCGTACAAAAGTCGTATCTTAACAAGCACCAGGTGGTAAACGATGTGTTCCTTGGCAGCGTCCGCAGCGGGGCGTGTAAATACGTTCGCGGAGACCCGGTCCGTCTCACTTCGAACGGCGTACGAGTCAATGTGCGGGAACGCGGGTCGAAGCCCGGATCGCATGGTGAGGAGAAGGTGATAGACGCGGACGTTGTCGTGCTTGCGACTGGGTTTGAGAAGCCCAAGGTCGATTTCCTAGAAGACGAGCTTTTCCCGGAGGGATATCAGGTTTGCGCCGTTCTTGCTTACTTTTCATGTCATAAGTACTCGTGTGCTGACGCGGTATGGGCAGCGCCCAGATCTATACCTGCAGAATTTCTCGACGGAAGACTGGTCGGTTCTGCTCACAAACTCGGCGTACATGAGCGCGATTGGTGAGTTTTGAGCTCGATTCTTTTTCTCGCACACACTCATACTATTGGAATAGGGACCGTGTGAGTACTATCCTGAGTGAACCAGCATGATTACAGTCTAACTGAGCCTCGGTTGGGCATTTAGGGCCACTTGTGCGTATACCTTCTGACCTTGTTGGCATAACTCGACGACGCTGACGTTCAACGAAAAACAGCCATATAGGGATATGTTCGTCCTCCTCCCTCCTTCACCCCGGAATTTACTCACCTACTACTCCCCCTTGGCTGGAAACAGATACCCGCATCCTACTCACCCTGCTCCTCGACCCGGACGCACGGCCGTCTCCGAAGGACATGAAGCTCTGGTGGACGTCGTCCGCTTTATCAAGCGCGGCGCGGCGGGCGGGGCGCTTGGGTTCTTTACGTATGCCGAGCTCAGTGCGTCTTGTTTATCTCGTCATCGACCAGAAGGAAAACAATTTTGATCATGATGCACATAGCGATCTGGCTGGTGGCCTTCCACCTCCTGCGGCCGGACCGGTTGAAATGGTTCGTTTATCAATCCATCCATTGTTACATTTCAGGTCTGCAGTGTTCTGACGAGGGCCGGCTTTGTGTAGGCTGTTTTTCATCATGTGCGGGTGGGGCGTGCATGCCCCCTCGAGCGTTGGGGGAAGGAAAAGAAATCCAAGGCGGGCGGAAAGAGGGAGGAGAAGGCGCCGAGCCCGGTAATGAAGGAGAAGGTGCGTTGAGATCTGGTGCGGCAGTAGTCCAAGACTAGGCATTGGCTGAAAATGAATGCAATAATCGCTGCTTATCGGTAAATGGAAGCTCGGCGATTCGTTGCTCTGTGTGAGCCGATGTGAATCATGGACAAGAAAGCCATTGATCATTACGACTGGCTTGTTCCCACGGTTGCAATTGCCACGTGATCAGATGTTCAATTCGTTACAAACCTCCATTGCAAACATCCTAGTCTTATGCGGCGAAGATTGATTTCATCGTATCGGATATTGCCTTTCAAGCTGGAAATCATTCTATCAGGAACGGTCGGCTCTATCATTGTAATGATTTGTGCTTTCCCCGGCGGCGCTGGCTAAAGGTTGCAGGTAAGTACTGTATGAGCAGAGTGCCCAGCTCAGAGAAAATGTGAAACCTGCTCTGGCATGCGGCCTAACGTACGTCATGTTGTGAGTTTCTTCACGTACAAGTATGGTTTCCCGCGGCGCCCCTCAGCTTGGAGATCCTTGCGATAACTTTCGGACCGACGGAAGAGTGCGCCATTACTTAGCGGGCGAAATGGAGGAAGGCGGTACGAAACGACTGTGAGACTGAGCGAGCCGCGGGATGCAGTATAGCGGAGGAGAAGTCGCGAGGAAGAGAAGGGCTCGCCGAGGCCAGGGTAGCAGGGCAACGCCAACGGGCTCAAGTATCAGAAACATAAGGGGGGCTTGGCGTTCCGAGGCTCAAATCTATTGAATTAGTCGTGACGGCATTCAGATTCAGATTTGATCATGATACATGGGCGGCGTACCAAGCCAAGAGCAGTGGCCCAGGTCTAGGAGAAGAGAGAAGAATCCGTGAGATGAACGAGCGAATGAAGGTGTCAAGCAAGACTGTTCGTCCAAACCACATACGTACTTGTATGGCGTATTCTTGTGGCAACCCGGTGCAACACATCCCATTCGGACATCGGTGACGGGCGCAGACTCGGAGTGGCGGAGGCAAAGAGGATGCGAGAATACTTCCTTCTGAAAATTCATGAGTCGACATACATAATGGGACACGTCGGACCAAGTACGAGCATACTAGTATAGCCCTCGGTCGCACTACATAGTATGTACCAAGGGAGCAGCGTCACAATGAAATTGGGGGCTGTGGAGTGAAACTATGTAGGCCTAGATCTGGCGGCTCTTGTCGTGCAGCCGCCGTTACAGCTGTCGAACCCCTCGAAAGTCATCATGATGAGTGGGCAGAAGCGATACTTATCCAGACTTGTCGCGGTCTTTTTCAGCCACCGTGGGTCGCAAGCGCCGCGTGGCGCGTGGAATTTTCTGGACTCTGGAGTGACGAGTCTGGAGTGACACGATGCATATGGTAGAAGGATTCGGGACGCGTGCGGGTGGCATTAAGTAGTACGAAATTCGAATCCGAGATTACGAGGTGTTGCCGTTGAACGTTAACGCGTTAACGTTGAACTATGTAGCTGTAAGTTGGTTCCTACAATCGTCCTTGGCAATGTTGGCAATGATCGCATCACTTAGTAGCCTACTACCAACATGTAACGTCTTTCCATTCTCTTGGGTCACAATACGGTCTTCGGCTCTGCGCTCAGATCGGCTACATCCTCAAAGCCGAGTTGCGCCGCCAAAGCCGTGACCTGCCGCTTAGTTGAGCAACAGCTAACGTGACTGTGAAACAAGTCGTGCTTTGGTCGTGCTCTTCATCGGTTGGGGGACGACTCTAAGCAAACCGGCACCTACGTTCAAACTTCAAAACAACCAAGACGTCTGGAGCACAACGTGGTCGACGATGTCTTCTCCTCAAGCTGTCCGGAACTATAGATCAAAAGATCGGATTCGTGCCTCCAAGTTGACGGCATTAGACTCGAAACCAGTAGTCCGCAGGTGACAAATCATCACATCACGCTGCGGAGCGACTGGAAGATAATCAGGCCATTTTTGGCGGGGACCGGAAATAGCCGAGGTTTATGGGACTTAGTGAAATTTTGCGTTAGAGGCTTGTCTCGAAAGTTGTCGTAGCGCCCTAATTTTATACCATTGTACGCGCCTCCGACCACTCATCAAAAGCTATACCTTCTTTTCCCGCTTTTTTCCTGCGTACAGCTCGCAAATCGTCGCCGATCAACATCCCCCGTGATACCGTGTATCTCCGCATTAACCTCGTTCTGTCGTTCACGCCCTTCGAACCCGTAACGCAGCTCGACCCGGAGCGTGTCAAACGCGCAAACGACCTTCATCGCACATTTTGGAATATCCCGTCTCTTCGACATCGATGACGAGCAAACACGGAAGACCATCGTCGTGGTTAGCCCACTGGTAGCCTTGATGGCAGAGCAAGCCAAGGGATCTCTATCGGAGGAAGGGTCCCAGCTGTGGCATTGACTTCGGACACTCACCGAAACTACGCCGAAGGTGCGTGTTTTCCGGCGCGGATTGATTTTGAGGTCTACTTACTAGTGCAGGACTGTGGCAGCAATAATTTCCGCGTTGCTCTCGTGAGCCGCCCCGGCCCCGAGATCGCAGTTGGCCAGTCTTTTCACAAGCTCGTCTTACGAGCTCGATCTTTCCATGACACCTGTATTGGACTCATCATAGACGAGTCTCGCGCCGTCGACGAATGGGGAACAGACGACTTCGTGTAGCACTGTACAGCGACCTTCCCATATGTACATCTGCTACGCTGCCCACGCTGCTTCTCAGCAGCATTGTTCACAAGCTTGGGATTGCTTCAAACCTTGAGCATTCGTGCTCTCTACTGATGAGCGAACTCTTGCGCTGTGCGCGCGTATGACAGTGTATCACGTGCAGAACTGGGTAGTTTTGATGCGACTCAATTTTGCGGAGGAAGGAATGACATTGAGAATGAATAAATATATAGCTTTCGATGAGTGGCTGAAGGCGCGTCTGATGATATTAAAAAATTAGGGCGCTACGATAACTTTCGAGACAAGCCTCTAACGCAAAATTTCACTAAGTTCCATAAACCTCGGCTATTTCCGTCCCCGCCCAAAATGGCCTGATTATCTACCAGTCGCTCCGCAGCGACAGCTTTGATCACCCGTCCCAATTTTCAATGATCAAAGC
>QVIE01000251.1:0-18069 GCA_013387415.1 Panellus pusillus | reverse complement strand
CTCTGACCTCCCCTATTTCCTCACCCGTGTCTGAACCTGGTGCGGCAACTTCTCCGCGCACTGGCGCGCGCCGCGCAGTGGAAGTCTGGAACTCCGACCGCCAATAGTAACTAAATCGCTACAACTGCGCGTCAATTTCCGATGCCCAGATGGGTGCGGGGTCGTCATAAGAGTGCGTTCGGATACTCTGCCGTTTCAGGAGCGGAAGTGAGAAGCCGCGGCTGAGATTCGGAACTGGTAATATCATTTCCGTAATACATCGGAAGCAAATTTTTGCTCCGAGTCCTAGATCTCGACACGTCGAGTGCGCGCAGAAATGGCAACGTGTATTACGGAGCCATATTACAAATAGTACACGTTGTCATTTCTGCGCGCACTCGGCGACGTGTCGAGATCTAGGACGCGGAGCAAAAATTTGCTTCCGATGTATTACGGGAAATGATATTACCAGTTCCGAAATCTAGCCGTTCCGCTTGTCACTTGAACACTTCCGTCCTGAAACGGCAGAATACCCGGACGCACTCTTATGACGACCTGTCTGGGCATCGAAAATTGACGGGCAGTTGTAGCGAGTTGGTTACTATTACTGCAATATCTGAAACGGAGCAGAACGTGACAGATTAAAAATCACGAGTCGTCCTAGTCGTCCTTAGTTGAAGTTAGTTCGGTTCATTGACCAAGCCTGTTGTCGGTTTTTGCCTAATTAGGTAGCATCCTACGTAGACCCTGTCACATGCTCAGAGAGCCAGCACACGCAAGGCTACCAGTACTAAGTACTACCACCACGCCCACGCCCGCACACGTACCCGCCCAGCGCATTTCCCATGCAGCACACGATGACGCCGCCTCCAAGGGGACCCAGCACCCCCGCCTCTGACGCTGTTTCAACCGCCACACGACCGAGCCCCCAAGCTGGCGCCACAGCGCGCTGGTCGACGCCCGGCAGTGCGTGACAGGCGGCGAGAGCGCACGATGAGGTACGCGTCCACCAGCGGCAGCGTAAGATGCTTCGTCACATAGGCGATCTAAAGGAAGACCGCCGTCAATTAGCTACCACCACACGAACGAAAAAAAACTCGCCGTCACGGTCGCACTGCGAGACACCCCCACCCCACAATGTGGCACAAGAACCTGCCCGCCCTCCTGCCGCGCCTTTCAGTCCACTCTCATATCGGCTCCGGCGGCGGCGCGGGAGCGTGCGATGGCGCGGTGGAGGTGAACGAGCGCGTGCGGGGGCGGGAGCTCGGGATGGTGGGGGCCGACGGGGAGGGGAAGAACATCGATGCGGCAGATCCGGCCGCGGGAAACGTTGACCAGCGGCGCACACTGATGCCGGGCAGCCGCTGCTGCGCTGCTGCTCGAAGAGGGCGCATTGCATGAGCGGCCGTTGGCTAAGAGCGTTTCGCTCGCGCCGGGGCCGCGGCGCCGGTGGTGATGGTATCGTCGCAGGGTGGTTGTGGATTCGGAGTCGAGGCGGTGACCCGCTCGGGGCGCCCGCGCGCGAGGACGAGCCCGTGGTTGCCGAGCTTCGGGGACCACCAGTCGTGTGGTTCAACGATCCAAGGTTTGACGGGAGCTTCCCGAGTCGTGTGCTGCCGTTTTTGTATCTTGGGAATTGTCAGTCCTTTTTTTCTAGTTACAATGGTTGGTGCTGACGTACTTGTAGGAATCATACTGCGAACGCGTATATGCTCCATGTCGTTTCGGTTGAAGCGTGCGTTGGTGCCGGCGCCAGGACACTGTCACTGTTCAGCCCCGGGCGAGGCGTGCGCTTCGTGCCGCTCAGCTCACGGTGCCAACGCCCATTTTATACCGGAAAAGGGCCGGGCAACCAGGGCTCGCTGTGGCTCGAGGAGCGCGACAATTCCGGTCAGTGTTTTCCCTCACTTTACTTCTACTTCATCCTTACTCAGTTACCAGTCTCGGTATACTCGAATGGCTCCGCGCCCCCAACATCCTTCAGCTCTCCCTCGCTCGGGTACTCCCCGCACCCGCCCTCCCTCTCTCTTCTCCTCACCCTCGGCAAGCGCGACCGCCTCAGCCGCTCGCCGCCCTCCTCGGCTCCCCTGCACTCCGCCGGCGCCAACGGTATCCGGCTCGGAGCCCCGCGATGGCGCCGAGTGTATCAATGCCTGCCATGCAGCAGGGCGAGGTCCTGTTTAGGCGGGGCAGCATGCCGGAGATGCCGAAGGCGCACAGTGCGTGGGGCAGGATCCACAGCATGAAGGAGGAGCCGCACGCAGTGCTGGTGCTGGGAATTGACGGAGGCGAATCCAAGCGGCAGAGGAAGATGTAATCATGAATAGATTGTCGTTTAAACCAAGACATTCTGGAGTATCTTCTGAGTACAAATTTAAAGCGACTCGGAAGTGAGATGTTTCGAAAGAATTAAAAAGAGGGAGAGGTGCACCGGGTGCAGGCACAGGTTGCAAGGACCCGCCGCGAGGCGGGACAGCGGGAGCAGGAGGACTGCACGTGTGCAACGCAGGCCAGGGTGACGCCCAAACTGCCAGCCTGGCAGCAGGAGTCCGGGAGGGCCAACCCAGCGGGAGGCGGCAGGCAATTCCGAGGTTTCCCGAGACTCGAAATGATCCGAGTGCTTCTTGATATTTTTCATTGGCTGGGCTTTTGTCGTTTTGGGCAGTCGTCCCCATTCGACCTAGTCTTGATATCTGATATCAGCCCTCCAGCGTAATATCTTGATATGCTTACTCTTCGGATTTTTAGTGGTCCGACAGCGGACAATTGAGCTTCAAAAAGTGGTGGACATTGTCTGCAAGGTATAGAACATTCTCCCTCTTTTCTCTCTTTTTTCCTCTCCCTTTCCTCTTGATAAACTTGATATTTTCTGTCTCGACAACAGACATAAACCATGAGCCGTTAGTTCTAAGCTGTTGGAATTTGTTGAACTTCCGAACTTGCCGGCTTGCCGGCACGGAGACAGGCGTGCTCCGAACCTAGGAAAATTCACAGTGCCATCAGGCCACGTGTCCCGTGATTTACAAGTATAGACACGTATAAGTATACCCAACGCTTCTGCTCTGAGTACCTATCAACTGTTGAAGACCATGGCTTGCTTTGAAGCCAACGTACTCGACTTGATGAATTCTCTCCTTGAATGCTCTACCATTTAGCGTACGGCAAAAACTTTCCGCTGTGAACATGAAGCACTCAGTGTGAATTGACAACGAATAAACGGGACGACATAGAACGCACTCGAAGGTGAGCACCGCCGGTCACCTTTGGGATCCGCCTTCCGGTCCAGCGTTATCTGTCAGGGCGGAGAGTCAATAACCGTCAACAAAAGAAAAGTAGACCGAGCAACGCACCTTGCAATCGATCATGCTCATTATTCCATCACCGAACTACGCACATAGTACATCTTGTCATCAGCTTCGGGCTTACGAAGCCAGACAGCTCGCAGCGTACCTTCTCGTGCAGTACTGCCTTGATCGCGTGTCCATAAACCAGACGCCCTCGTACAGCCGATAGATGACGGGGTCTGTGGGGGCACGGGTCCCAGGCCGCGCGAGGGCCACCAGTGCTCGCCCAGCCCCGCCGCGAGGGAGTCGGCAGGAGTGATTCCCAGGACGGAAGTCAGTTGGGCGAGGTCTTCTGCGGTGAATTTTGCCTGTGCAAGGCGGAGAGGTTAATGGAGTTATGGGATTTGAATTTGTGTGTGGATGTGAGATGGGAATAGTCGGATGGGACGGGACAGCATGGCGGCATGAGAAGGAGAGTAGCGAGATCACGCATAGAGTCAGCGACATCTATATGCGGTGGGGTGGCTCGCAGGCTGCAGCCCAAGCCGAGCCGAGAGAGGAACAAACGATAAGGGAGGAAATGAGCGACACAGAAGACGCACCTGTCCGTAAAACGCCGCCGCAACCCACACCTCGTCCTTGCCCATCTCTTTCGCGATGTCGGCGAAAGTCATGCCTACATCGCACCCGGGTTCATCCCAGTGAATATCCGGTGTGAATCACAGGCGCGCACCTTTGCGCGCCTTGGCCTCAAACAACACGGAGCTGGCTTGCGGCAGGTCGCGGTACGGGGCGCTGTTCGTCGCGATGGTCTACAAGATGCGGAGCGATGGTAAGTGCGAGTGATAGGTATCCCACTGAGGGTGGGGAGAGACTCACCGCTGGTTGGGACATAGTGGGTGGTGGAAGAGAGCTAAGAGGAAACAAGCCCCACGAATGGGAGCGTGGAAGATAAGGTGGGAAGCAAGTCAGGTGAGTATTGCACGCAACAGCCGCTGCGGCTCGCGGGCGTCTATCAGCCGAATTGACCGATGAGTATGCAGAAGTTTTATAGTTTTTGGCCGGACGCTGAAATCGCATTCATGCGCATGTGTCGCCCGAATCTGTGCTCCGAAATCCCTCCGAAGTCTACAAAGGGCAGCGAATCGCGACAGCGTTTGCGTGCGGCTGGAAGAGAGAAATTCAGTGTGCAATAGCTTGGGAAAACCAAAGATTCCAACGTGTTAAGTGTCAATGTTCACCCGCGTCAACACGACCATGATCCGTGGGAGATAATCTTCATGTATATACTCCGACTCCACCTCCATTGGTCGAACGACGCAATAAATTGAGCGTGAGGGGCGTTCTGCAATCGTTCCCCAGTCTCTCGACGATCAGAATACATGAGCATCTAGGTGGCTATAACTTTGCATTGGAATCTGGTGCCAGGTTTTTCCACACGTCCTTTGTCGCATGCATGAGCTCGTACAACTGGCCCAGCTGCTCCTTTGACATCTGGGCGACGGTATTCAAAACGTGCTCGTCTGGAGAACTGACGCGCACCTTTTCATACACGGTGGGATCTAGCCTCTTCCCCCTAAACTTCTGAGAGCCATCTGGCCCCTTGGGCAGATCTTCAAGGTAGACTTTCCACTGCGACAGGAAGCCAATGATGTGCACGGGATTTGTGACTTTTTGATGCCGCCGGAATTCTGGGCGTTCGGGTTCGGTTCTCTTGTCATGAAACGAGATGAGAGGCGCACCGGCTTTGATATATGGATCGCCCATGAGCCGGAACTCGGCCGGTAAGTCACGGTGCGCCCTTAATATTCTCCGATACAGGCTGCAAAATGCCGATGTGTAAGCAAGCAACCAAGTGAGGGACTGTGGGCGTACGGTTTCGGGGGAAGAAGCGCTGCGTTCAACTCTGTTAGGTTGAGAGGCTGGCTAGAGACTGATTCCGCGAGGCGACGCAGCGAGAAGCGCATGATGGGCGGAAGAGAGACGGGTTGTTTGGTTTTTGATCTTGCCAATAATGAATATCATCGGAAGTTTCCGGCATGCAGACCATGACAGGGTCTACCCGGCATGTTGAAAACGGAAAGCAAGGCGAACAAAAAGTTTCAAGCAGAACACGGTATGTATGTAGTACACGACTGTTCTGCAACCGATATCCGGGTCCGAGGCGCAGCAGGATCCACGTGCTGGTGCCTATTCATCTGGAATGCTGGAGAAAATAACTTTGAACTTTTACCCCCGACGTTGAGTTGCGCCGGTTTAACAGTGCCTGTCCGCTTGGATTTCCTGCTAGTCGCAGAAGTGTCTGCCGGGAAAAAGGTTGAGTTATCCAGTGTACTCTGTGGTCAAAGGACGAAATCATACACTCCTGGAATGTGGGCATGGAGCAGGCGCCGGCCTCTTGCAGGGATTTGTCTCATTCATCGCCGTCGCAATCGGTACGAGATGCTAGAACATACCGTTAGCGCTGCTTAAGTACCCGCATGGATGGTAGACGGATGCACGTACGTCAAACACCTGCTGCAGCTTCGCATGGTTATCTATCGCGCATTGCATCGTAAAGTTAGTAAGCTCGTGGGTCAGCATAATCGTCCCTGTCTGCATACAAACAAGCCATTGCGTCATTGATGAAACTGCAGGTGAATACCCACTTTGTTGAACGTGCCATTCTGCGCCCTCTGGATCAGCTTGTTGTAGTTCTTCTGCACATCCGCCGCGGTGTAGCCATCCGTGCCCTCCTCCCAGTCGTTCGAGTCATATTTCCAAATCACAAGCTCGAGGCCGAGCCCCACCTCGGCAATCCACCGGATCCGGTCGTCAACGTCGCCGTATGGCGGCTGCGTGAAAGCTGTCAGGGTGGGAGGACAGAGAGGAGTTGAATTTCATCTCACACGCCAGCATGTCGGAGTGATGCCTGTGACGAGCTTTATCGCCTTCATGGCGTACCACAGCTCCGCGAAGGCACCCTCGTTCGACATTGCAGTCATGTACTGGTGCGACCAAGTGTCTGCCGGATAGAATGGATGTAAGAAATTCTTGAAGAGACTTGTAAACCGGAGCAGTACTCACGAACGCAGACTTGGTGGCCGTCCACCGTGGCGCGCTGCGCTTCGAGTGGCCAGTCGAGCACGTTTGAGCCGATATAGAAAAACGCTGGAGGGTGTGGAGTCAGGGAAAGGACAAAAACGGCAGATTCATGACACGGCCAAGCTTACTGGCTTTCTGGTTTACTGAGGCCAAGTAGTTGTAAAAGATGTTGTGGCCACAGTAAGGCCGTCGTCGAAAGCATAGCCGAGTGTCCGCGGCTGGTGTAATGAGGTGTGCGTCAACCTATACCGACATGCAATAGATATCACTGCGTCCATACCTCAGGAACTGTGGCGATGTCCGGCGACAGACCGGTTAATTTCGGACTGACGCAGTTGCTGTATGTCCACCAGCAGTACGGGTCCGATTGGTCATAATTATCTTGTACTTCATCGAGGTCGCTGCCATCAAGTGTTCCCTGAAATTATAGAGCGATCTGTGGTATCAAGACACATGGAAGGACAAGCAGACACACTCTTGGCGCGATATCAGGAATCGATGCATTAATCGCAAGGAATGCGGCGAGCCCTTCAGTGTCCCCACTGAGGAAGCTTTCGGCGTACTCCCAGATGTTTGGGAAGTATTGGAGGTTATTGGAGACAAGATCGATGCCATACGGTTCGCACTCCAGCTTCGGATCTAGAGGAGAATTTATAACAGAATGCTCTACGTTCTCGTTGGGAGAGTCGCAGGCGTACCCGTGATCGCCGCCTCCTCAGCCTCAGTCGAACGACCCGAGTCCGCGCGCACTGCGACGCTCAGGAGCAAAGAAAGAAGAAAAGCTGGAGATGTGTAGGCTCGCATGTAAATTTTAAATTGGCCGGAGGGGAAGTAGGGCAAAGGTATTCTGCGGCGCCGCAGATAAATACTCGCTGGTTCGAGCCTACTTTTGACCGCGGAACTCATTTACCCGCGATAAGTGTAATAGGGCCTGATTGAGAACGCGGCTTAGTGGGTCAGAAGTCAAGGTAATGAAGTTTCGAGCCTATCATCGCATGGCCCGGGTGAAAGCTCCGGATACCATATTGTATCAGGTGACATCGATGAGCGGCGTCTTCGTCAATTATCAAAATCAACCCTTCACTGGTTGAACCTTGCCCATTCTGGTCTACTCATACCACATAGGCATCGAGAACAAGTATCTGGAGACTGTCATGATTCGCGCAAGGGTACACAAAAGGGACGGCTGGGACGGCGAATGAAACCCCGCAACTTGTGCACAGAAGGAATCGTTAAGCTTGAGTATGGCTACGCCTATATATCACCCTAGTAGGTACCAGGTACAGTCTGTTGCGTTGCTCAAATCTACATATGTAAATTCCATCGGCTGTTTCAAGGGCCTATCAAGAATTGAGATTCAGAAGCGTGGAACTGCGGATACTAGTATCCTTTCCTGCGTGGACGATCCTGGGCCAACCACTATCCCAGACAACGAGAAGAACGCCCAAGCCCCCTTTTACTAAGTAGGCGCCCAGCATACGTGAATTCAACAGCAGCTTACGCGAATGTGTCAGCAGACGGCCATTTGAGGGCCCTTCAGTCTATCCTGAGTCTATGATATCTGTAGCCTACAAACGCTCCCGCCCGGTGCTGATAAGAATCAAGCGCAACAAAGGTACCGATGTACGTGCACATGCACTCTCAGACGCGAACACTGCCAGGCCTGTGCAAGGTCGAGAAACACGATTCACGTATGTATTGATCTACACGTGACCGCGAATTAGTTGTCAAGTGTTTGGTGCACTTGAGACTTGTCAAAAACCACCACAAGCACAGTCTGGCGGCCGATGATTCAGGGGAACGGCGCATATGTATTGGACTTACCGTTCGCTCCCGCGGGGCCTCGCCGGTCCGGCCAGTCACTCGGACCTACTCAGACGTCGTCGGCCTTACTGTCGAGACCTTTCGACTTTTTGCTCTGTCCCGGATATGTCGCGTCCATCCTCTTCATTGATCCAAGCTGTGTTCCACCCGCCTGTTTATGTCGACGTCAATTGCTGGGGGTTGCCATACTCTTCTTCCTTCACACGTCAGAGTCTCCGGTTAGGCCACAGCGATTGCTGAGCCGTCTTTATTCGTCAGCCCGGTGAGTGGAGAGGTTTTTTCTTCTTCTTTGTCTGACCATCGTCTCTTTGAAAGTTTCCATCAACTGCAAAGGGAACCGACGACTGACCTGACGGGAGCTGCCGGGCCGGTTTTGCGGCCCCGAAGTTACCCCGGATTTAGTCGCCTGACCTCGATCACCGTCCCCGCCCAGTTTTCTTAAAAGGGTGTGGGGCGCCCCTTGGCTGTTGCGTCCCACAATGGCAAACCTCGAAGACCAGTCGGCGGGCGTCATTCACGCCAATAACGACCGCCTCGCCCACGACATCGACAACTACGCCGAGGTTCTTAACGATGCCGCCCGCGCCGACGCCGCTGAGCACAATATGTCCATCCGTGAGGCGTTCAGCATCCACAAGAAGGCGGTCTTTTGGAGCGTCTTTCTCTCCGCGGCACTGATCATGGAGGGTTACGACGTCGTCGTCATCGGCTCCTTCTACGAGCAACCTGCCTTCCTCAGGCGCTTTGGCGACGTGAACCCTGCTTCCGGAAACAAGCTTATCCCCGCGCCGTGGCAGTCTGGCCTCGGTAACGCGTCCGCTGCGGGCGGTATCATCGGTCTTCTGATCAACGGGTGTGTCTTCTATCGTCCCTAGACTTTCCACCGTCATGATCATGCTTGCCATGCAATAGCTGGGCGAGCGAGCGCTTTGGCCCTCGGCGCACGTACATGTTCTCTATGTTCGGTCTCATTGCTGCCATCTTCGGGCCCGTGTTTAGCCAAAGCCTCCCCGCGCTCGTCGCATCCGAGGTTGTCTGCGGGCTGTTCTGGGGCGTCTTCCAGACACTTACCACCGCTTACGCATCCGAAGTCTGCCCCATTGTCCTGCGGCATTACCTTACAGCGTACATCAACATGTGCTGGGGCTTCGGCATCCTTCTCTCCTCGGGCGTCGTCCGCGCCACGCTTCCCATCAACTCCAACTGGGGGTGGCGCCTCCCCTTTGTTTTGCAGTGGGTCTGGCCGCTGCCGTTGATCATGGTCGCATATTTTGCACCCGAATCCCCTTGGTGGCTTGTCCGTCAGAACCGCATTCAGGATGCTGAGCACAGCGTGCGCCGCCTGACGGACGAGAACTTGTTCTCGGAGGAAGAGTGCAAACGCAGCGTGGCGAACATGATCCACACGACCGCCCTGGAGCGCGAGATTTCCGCGGGGACAAGCTATATCCAGTGCTTCTCAGGTGTGGACCTGCGGCGGACTGAGATTGTGCGTTATCTCCATACTCATCCATCCGTCTGCGTAAATTAACGTGCATCCCGACAGGCAATGATGGTATTCGCCATGCAACTTCTCTCTGGAGAAAATTTGATCGGGCAGGGTGTGCAATTGTGCGCTCTTCTTCCCTTCCCCCTCCAGTTCATGAACCTAATTCCATGCACACAGCTTCGTTCAAGCAGGCATGGGCACTGTTGCTGCGTACGACCTCAACCTCGCTTTGAACTCCATGTTCATTATCGGAACCGTTGCCTCCTGGTTCCTCCTTTCCCGCTTTGGCCGGCGCACGATCTACACCGCTGGCCTCGCCTGCATGTCTCTCGTCCTCCTCATCATTGGCGCGCTCGGTTTCTCCTCGACTTCCGCAGCGAAATGGGTCTCAGGTGCGCTGCTGGTGGCACTCAACTTTATATACAACGCCACCCTCGGCGCCGTGTGCTACGTCATTATCTCTGAGGTTGGGAGTACGAGGCTGAGGGCGAAGACGATCGTCCTCAGTCGATGTGCGTACCAGGTGATGAACATCGTCTGCGGGATCATCGTGCCCGACATGTTGAGCCCCACGGCGTGGAACTGGGGCCCGAAATGCGGACTGTTCTGGTTCGGAGTGGCGGGGCTGAGCGCGGCGTATTGCTGGCTGCGGGTGCCGGAGAGTGCGTTCATCCTTTCTCGTTCCATCTTTCTTTCGAAATCTGTGCTAATCACATGTGCAAACATCAGCGCGCGGAAGATCGTACGGTGAGCTCGACATTCTGTTCGAGAACAAGGTCCCTGCGTGGCGGTTTGCGAGCACCAAAGTCGACCGTACGTGCTCATTTCCATTTCTCCCCGCTGTTTTTCCTTATCTGACCGTCGTCATGTAGAATTCAACCTTACTGGTGGAGCACACTCGTCTGCGTATGCGGATGAGAAGCGTAGCCAGACTTCGAAGCAAGAGTAAGCGCTTCGTCGAAGCACGACGGGACTGGCGAGAAAAATGGGTAATCGGGGCGTGTACTAACTAAACAACGCCAAACGATAGTTTGGTCTACGGCACGAATTTATGTATGATACGTTTTCTTAATCTACGGGTTGACACGATAAAATATAATATGGATCCGCGGTTCGCGCCGAGTGCTCGCTCCGCAGATTGCATCAGTCACAGAACAACCTGCGTGACAGTCACAGTGACATGCCCGGATGCTCCTCACTGGCCTGCTTGTATCTGAGCAATATCCGAGCTTTAAGTTTACAGATATGTCCTTTGAGTATCTGGAGATGCATATCCCGGTGGATCAAGCAAGAAGTTGAGAAATGAGCATGTTTTGGATGGGTCGCGCAGCGACCCATCAAATCTTCGTACAATTTACTCATGTTTGTTGCCTGGCTTCACCCTCTGCAATCACGTGTTAGTGTAGAATTGCTCGCTACGCTCGCAATCAGATTCACGAAGATGACTTCATACCGGCCGAGCACTTTCCGCGCCGGCACACGCAAGGTCCGAGTCGCGAGCCGCTGGCGTGATGCAGTGCAGATGATCCGATTGACAGCCGCCCTACGGTGAGCATCGGATATCGACTATCCGTCTTCACTTTGAAGCCCCATTCGCCAAAGCCACACGTAGATTAAGATAATAGTGATAATGACTCCGGCCGCCATCCTTATTGTGTTCCCACGGGCTTATTGTCTTCACCCGGCCAGGATTTGCGCCTCGCCGTCGGCACAATTGTTATCGGAAACAATTAGAAAGGCTATTAGGTGGGGTTTAAAAGGCTGGCATGGATTGCGCATCAGCTATCAGCTCTTTGTACTTCACCCCAGGCTTGCGTCCCGAGCCCTCCTTCCGCGTTTCCCCAGCCACCCGCACCCGGGCCCACCGTCACCGAGTTTAAACACACGCGACACATCTATCATCTAATACTCATGGACGCTTTCACTTCGATCGTCGCGTACTTTGTTGCCGCCGACGACCAGCCAACGTCGCAGCTGCCCCCCGTGAATGAAGATCGCTCCGCTGGTTCGTGTGGATCGTGTGTCGTTGTATGAAGGCGTAAGGCCACCTTCTTCCACAGCATGAAATAGGTTAGTTACACTTGCTTTTCTCTATCGACGCGTACTGACGATTTTACCTTCATCACAGCTGGATATCGCCCGTTTGTATTATCATCAGACCAACCATTTGCTCGCGCACTGCGTACGCGTATACCAACATTCTTTTCCTACTTGTATACTTTCGATTGAGAATGTATAGCCTATACATATGAATGGACATCTACTACTTACTACTAATTCCAGCGGCTCAAGTGATCTGAGTGTGAGCCGGACAGACGGCGTGATGATCCATCACGCCGGCTGACACATCTTAACGACGCGTTCAACTTCAACTTGGGCGCATTGCAGGGCACATCAATATTCTACCCAACGCAGCACGAAAGTTGCGCACTTAACAAAGAGTGCCTGGCCCAGTCTCTCCCTTGCCCCTTTCATTCGGCATCGCAGCCCCTCCTTCGCCTTCATCATAACCGGATGATTCGAATTCTCACTCTGATTCCACGTACGGAAAACCCATGGGCGCAGTTCTCGTTGAAGTAGTAGTTGCGCTTGTATCTGGCGTCAAATGCGCCGCAGCCGAGCATAGCGTCGGCCTGTGTCTGGGTCCTGGGAGGCGGCGGGAAGACGGGGTCGTGCGTGCAGGAGCTGATGAGGAGCGGGGGTCGCTTTGAACCTGCCGGCGTCCCGGCGTGTTGTATAGCCTTGAAGCAGCGGTCGCAGAAGGTAGAACTCATTTTTTGCTGTCTTGTCTGCTTCAAATCTGACTATGTGTGACAAAAGGCGTTATCAAGATGAGGGGCGCATTGAACAGGCTCGCTTTATTCGGTTACGTCCGGGAGGCTACCGATGGCTGACGTGATTTCGATTAGGCTATTCCGGATGGTCGAACTGTCGAGTTCCGCCGCTGCTGAACAGAATAAGCATTTAGGGCCGGAAAATAAGATATTCTTCCTGCACCGTGCATGACGCAGGTAAGCGAGCGCACGGTAGCAAGGATATCTTCATTACGACACATCCAGTGGAAAAAAGTCACCAAAGTTGAGAATCCAAAGCCAACATCACATAGTCTCTCCTAGACAGACGTTATTGGAAATATGACGGCTTGGTAAGATAGGATATTGTCAGTTTGATATCATCCGTGTCTACCGTTTGATCATACGTCCATCCAGCCGATCCAGCCGCGAGCAGCGGCTATCTTTCTCACGGCCCGCGACTCTCGGCATGGGTATTGATTGACGCCGCTGTTGGCGGAGATGTGTTGCCGCCGGCCCATCCCGGATACCCGACGGAGATTGCGGTGTCATGTGCAAAAAAAATAAAACAGAATTTTCGGATGACACCCGGGGATGACATAAATTTTTGGGACTTAAAGATACCACTGCATGCTTCCCCCACCTTGTGTTCGCCCCCCATGTCGAGGAAAAGCCAAGAATCGGATGCGAGTGCGACTGTTGAGGGCAAGTCAGAGCCCGCCGCCACCGTTGCCAAACACGGCTTGCAGCTGGACAGCGGCAACGCTCGTGTGCGGTACAGGAAGAAATGGTATCAACTCTGGTATGTCCCCTCCCTCGACCCATCCCCGAGCCCATCCCATCCATTTCTTGCCCAGGGTTCCCCGCAATCCTCCCCCGCCGCCCCCGGCGACGCTCGACGACCCCGCAATCTCCCCGTACGTCACCGCCTCGCTGCTCTCGCGCCTCACCTACACGTGGATAACGCCCATGATGGTGTTGGGCTACCAGCGCACTCTGCAAGCGACCGACCTCTGGAAGATGGGCCCCGAACAGCAGGCGGGGACCTTATCAGACCAGCTTGACGCTGCGTGGGCGCGCCGCGTTGTTGCTGCGGAGACGTTCAATGCGCGACTGGACGCAGGGGAGGTTGGCCCGGGATTTTTCCGTCGGGCGGCGTGGGCGCTGCCCGGAAGGGATGCGGCAGCGTTGGAGAAACAGTGGTGTGAGAAAGACGGGCGGAAAGAGGCCTCTCTTGCATGGGCTTTGAACGATGTATTTGGCTATATGTTCTGGCGTGGAGGGGTATTCAAGGTGGGTTTGTCGACGCAAATTCAACGATAATGCTGACAATTTTGCAGGTCGTCTCGGACACATCCCAACTCATGGGCCCCATCATCGTCAAGTCGCTCATCAACTTTTCAAAAGACCGCGAGACAGCCAAAGCCGCAGGTCTGCATCC
Source organism: Panellus pusillus (assembly GCA_013387415.1). Lineage (NCBI taxonomy): Eukaryota > Fungi > Basidiomycota > Agaricomycetes > Agaricales > Mycenaceae > Panellus > Panellus pusillus. The sequence goes on along the minus strand of QVIE01000251.1, from coordinate 4,176 downwards.
CGACAGCATCGGTCGCGGCATCGGCATGGCAATCGGTCTTTTCTGCCTCCTTGTCACTGCCAGCATCTGCCAACACCAATTTTTCTTTCGTTCAATGACCACCGGTGTCCTGGCGCGCACCGCACTCATCGGCTCGCTCTACAAACGCGCGCTGCACCTCACGCCCTCCGCGCGCGCGGGGCTCTCCAACAGCGCGATCCTCAACCACATCAGCACGGACGTTCACGAGTCGACGCGGCCGCGCAGTGGTTCCACGCGGCGTGGACCGCGCCCATCCAGGTCTCCGTGTGTCTCATCATCCTCTGTGTTCAGCTCGGCGCGCCCGCGCTCGCTGGCTTTGCTCTTTTCGTCGTCGTCGTCCCGATCCAAGAACACATCATGAAGGGGCAGTTCCGCATGCGGCAAGCGAGCACAAAGTTCACCGACGCGCGCGCGCGCACGGTGCTCGAGGTGCTCAGCTCGATGAGGGTGGTGAAGTACTTCTGCTACGAAGGGTCTTTCCTGTCGCGCCTCGCTTCGATCCGCACGAACGAGCTGAAGAAGATAAGGTATATCCAACACTCACAGTCGGCGAATATCGCGCTGGCGTTTTCGCTCCCCGTTCTGGCTGCAACACTGGGCTTTGTGACATACACGCAGACGAATAAGCATTTCGACGTTGCGGTGGTGTTTTCGAGTTTTGCGCTCTTCAACGTGCGTGTGTCCTTTCCCTTCCTCTACTCGTCATGTATGCTGATGCACCCGTGCAGCTCCTCCGCCAACCGATGATGTTCCTTCCCCGCGCGCTCTCCGCCATCGCGGACTCGCAGTCCGCCCTCGGCCGCCTTGAAAAAGTCTACCACGCCCCTCTTCGAACCGAGCAAGCCGCGTTCGATATCGACGTCGGCATGGAAGAGGGGTTGAGGGTCAAGAACGCGACGTGGCAGTGGGAGACGTTGGCCGGCGATGATGCCGGGGTGGATGAGAAGGACAAGAAGGGGCTGGACGGCAAAGGGGTAAGAAGAAGACCGTCGAGGTGAAAAAGAGAAAGAGAAGGACGGCAGCGATCAGCAGCAGCAGCCGTTCTCAGTCCGCGGCGTCAGCCTCTCGATCCCGCGCGGCACGCTCGCTGCCGTCGTCGGGCGCGTCGGCTCGGGCAAATCGTCCCTCCTCCAGGGGCTCATTGGGGAGATGCGCTGCACGGAGGGAAGCTGGACATTTGGTGGCAAGGTCGCATATTGTCCGCAGACGGCGTGGATTCAGAATGCGAGTTTGGTGAGTTCTTCCTCCTCCTTTCTTATTTACGAGGAATTGATCTTTGAAGCGTATAATGTACTGTTCGGGCTGCCGTTCGAGGAGGAGAAGTATTGGCGCGTTGTTGAAGACGCGTGTTTGTTGCCGGATTTGCAGCTTCTCGCGGATGGCGACCTGACCGAGGTGAGTTTCGGGTTCTCACAGCCTTCGTCTTCGGCTCACATCCTTCGTTTAGATGTACGTTTCCTTTCCTCCACGCGTCTGTTTCTCGTACTGAGTGTTTTCTTCTCAGTGGAGAGAAGGGCATCAATTTGTCCGGTGGGCAAAAGCAGCGTGTAGGATATCATTCATTATCGTGTTCGCGGTAAAGCAACTGACGCCCGGGATCAGGTTAATATTGCCCGCGCGCTCTACTACGGTGCCGAAATCATTATATTCGACGATCCGCTCTCCGCCGTGGACGCCAACGTTGGCAAAGGTGCGTACCCTCTCCTTCTCTTTCTCATCTCCAACCCCTTGCACCGACTGACGCACATACATAGTGCTCTTCCACACCGCGATCCAAGGTCTCGTCGCACAAGGCAAGACCGTCCTCCTCGTCACGCACGCGCTGCACTTCCTCTCGCAGTGCGACTACATCTACACCCTCGACGGCGGGCGGATCGCGAAGCGGGACGTACGCAGAGCTTGTCGCCCGGGACGGCGAGTTTGCCAGGCTCGATCGCGAGTTCGGGGGTGCAGAGGCGCAAGCGGCGGCGGAGCGGGCGCGCGAGGGCCAGGAGGGCGAGGAGGATTCACAGGTGCAGATTGTGAGCGTGCGGATGCCAAGGCGCGGGCGGCGGGTGCGGCGGGGACGGGAAAGCTTGAGGGAAACTGATTGTTAAGGAGACCAGGACGACGGGTGGAATCTCTTGGTCGGGTGGGTCCTTTCTTCTTTCCTTTCCCTGTCCTCAGTTGGCGCATACTCTAATCATCGGTTCCATCCAGTGTATGGATACTATCTCAAGGCTGGGGGCGGATGGCTGACGGTGCCCGCGGTGATATTGGCGACGCTGCTCATGCAGGTAGTTCGGGTGCCAATGGGTATACGCTGGTGTGGTGGGAGAACAAGTACGTGCTTAGATCTTCTTCCATTGTGAGTTTCTGACTTGATGCCGCCAGCACCTTCGACAAGTCCTTCACGTTCTATCAAGTCATGTATGCGCTGCTCGGTATCTCGCAGGCGTTCTTCACTTATCTTATGTGCGTCTACGTTGTTGCCCACGTACATCCCCTGTCACAGTACTGATCCTGCGTAGGGGTCTCCTGCTGATTTCTTCGCCATGAATGTCTCTAAAAACTTGCATCAACAAGCGCTGCTCAACGTGTTCCACGCGCCCATGTCTTCTTTGGTATGTAGGATCCACTGAATCATCCGATGCTAATTTACAATTTAGATACGATTGTACGCTGCCGCGTTCCCCCACGTCATTCGAGCTAACGAACTCCAAGCCGATGGGTCGAATCATTAACATTGTGAGCGCAAACTATCTTTGTTCGGAATTTGAATCTCATTACGGATCGAATCTTTGCAGTTGGGAAAGATATCGACAGTCCGTCTTGAACACTCTGAATTCTTTCTCGCTGATTTCCACACAGCCATCGACATTCCCTGCCTAGTGAGTATACCTCACATATTATCCGCTTGTATTAACACGCCCGCGTGCATAGTGTCTATGCGCATGTGTACATGGAACCCGCTTTGTCCAAAGATCGCACGCTAATCCTAAATGCCAGTCATCCTCGTTTTTGCATCTGTTATCGGCTCCGTCGTCGTCATCAGCGTCGTTGAACATTACTTCCGTATGTAATCTGCACTCTCAAATGCCTCTTTGAGCTCACATGAATCTTAGTCATCGCCGCGGCCGGGATCACAGTCGGTTTGGCTATTTTGCGCAGTTTTATCGTACTAGCGCCATTGAAATGAAGCGCCTCGACGCAATGCTCCGCGGAGTCCTCTATGCGCATTATCCGAATCGCTTACCGGTTCGCACCGTTCTTCCGTGCTTGCCATTCACTGAACACTCGCGGGCTGCCAACGATTCGCAGCTATGGAGAGATATCGAGATTCGTCGAGAACAACAAGTACTACATTGATCTGGAAAACCGGCTCTCTTTCTCACAGTCACAATCAACGGTGCGAGGGGCTATGTGATTTACGTCTGCTGATTCTGAATTTTGCTATGCAGCTGGCTTGCCGTCCGCCTTGACGCCCTGGTCGATTCTCGTTTTCTTGGTGCGCAAGCTGCCACCGTCAGTACCTATGGTGTTTACTATTGTTTGTAGATCGCCATATTATCCGCCGTCGGCATTAGCGGTGTCAGCGCTGCGGAGATTGGTCTAATACTGACATATATCAGTGCGTCTGGTTTTTGAGGACGGGACCATCGTTTCGCTGACCTCGGATCTCAGCTCAACTAACTCAGTTGTTCTCCGTCATTACCCGACTCAGCGCCGAGGTTGAGGTTCGTATAGATGGACATTTCATCTGATGCGCGCCACTGATCGTCTGTCCAGAACTACATGAATTCAGTTGAGCGAGGTATGCTTTCTCTTCGCTTGAAGGCGATCGACAAGTGTATTCATTCTTTTCGCAGGTTGTACAATACGCTAGGGCGACGCTGTGCCACAAGAAGCCGCCCACGAGAGTACGCAGAATAAGCCTCCTGCGGACTGGCCGACGCACGGAGCAATAGAATTCAAGGATGTGACGATGTCCTATCGACCCGGACTGCCCAACGTGCTTCACGGCATATCTTTGAACATCAAGGCCGGCGAAAAAATCGGTGTTGTTGGACGGACGGGTGCCGGCAAGTCTTTCCCTGACGTTATGTTGTTGCGGATCGTGGAGTATCAGGGCCAGATTGTAGTCGACGAGTACGTGGTCTGATTTCTTTCCTTTTC
>QVIE01003329.1:0-12484 GCA_013387415.1 Panellus pusillus | reverse complement strand
AGCGACGTCAGTGCCATACTGCCTCCACACCCCAAGGCCTGGCCGCCGCAGAGAAGTTCTTCGCAACGCGCGAACTGTTTGTGATGGAATTTCTCCCTCACTGCTCACTTGACACCATTATGGCCTTGCAAAAACGAGTCAGAACGCGCGTGATATTATCAAGACATTTTTTGCGTGCAATATCCGCCTTCTCGTCGCGCTCTACATAGGCGAGGCCAACATCACCACCTTCTTCAACGTCTTGGAGGTCTCCGGAGTGCCATTGCCGGCTCCGTCGCGTCGGCAACTCTCAGTGCTCGCTACCGCCATCAGTGGAAAACCGAACAACCTTAATATCAACGTTCTCGTGGCCTCATCATTGTCTGGCAGCATTATTTTCGTAACATCGGATTGCCACAAAACACCAGACTGGTCCCGACATCAGTGCTAATGGGGTAGACCGCCGTACCGTCACACGACGCTCTCATATACGGTGTTCGAGTCGTTCGCCCCGGTACGTATCGGCTTACTTCTAAAACGGCGAGAAGAGCCATGATGACATTTTTCTCCAGAAATTCTCTATCGGAGTTGCCGAAAGTGTCGACCACTCTACGTTCACTCCTCTGATCGGGGCTACTACCACATTCGCGATGAGCATGATCACATGCTCCGACTATTTTGTCACTTATCCCGCTCTGACCGCTCAGAATCGCGCTCTGGAGGGTTGGTTCCCTACCGACGACAGCGCGCTATTGCCATCAATAAGCGCGGCATTCGGAGCTCGTTCTCGACTACCAGCTGGGAGCGCTCCCTGCGGAATTTCCTGCCCATCGTCTGGAGAGAAGTTCGGGTCTCCGAGGTGTTTGGAGTTTTCCGCTGGGGCGCATCAATAACCAGTACGCCGACGGCGTTGCCACTGTGGGCGTCCCGACTTCAGACACGCGTTCAAAGTGGCGCCTGGGCGACGCTTGTAACAACCGCAATTGCCCGTATTACCGAGCGTGTCATTACGAGCACGTCATGGTGTAATCCGGTATGTCGGCAGTCTCTACGTCCGCCAGCCCTCTCATGTATGTCAGGTCGCAGACACAACCTATGATCTACATTCCGTGGCCTGAATTTGTACACTTTATTTCGAATTAATCTACGTCTGATCGACCTTTTTATCATACGGTACTTTGTTCGGGGTCAATCGTAAACGTGAACACAGCAGGGATGCCTGCCGCATGACAAGCTCCTTCGACTCGTCTGCTTGCGCTCACCAGCATCGTGGCTACATTATGTCCGTTGATTACACTAGGGCCGTCACGCCGGCAGCGTAGATCTGAAGAATAAACTTAGAGAAGGGTGACCTCAGATCAACGAATCGCGCGACCACGACAGTCCATCGAATATGGTGCCAACCAGAGCGAACCGCTACACTCTTTAGTGCGTCCAAGTGCTCTCATGTATTGTGTCTGAAGAGAGCTGCAAGCCAATATATAGAAAGTACTAGCCTAAGGTAAGCGTACGTCCAGCCTTTCTCACTATCTAAAGCCGTTCCAATGACCAGCGCACCCAGAACTCCAAGTGAAGAGGGTGCGAAGCACTTTGGAAAAGACCATAAAAGCCGTGACATTCACCGAGTAGACTCAGGGACTATATGGACGCTGAGAATTGCACATACGTTTCGGCTAATTACCTGCCTGTAGTATCTAAGTAAATCCAAGCTCGCACTCACCATTCATGTATCCGCTTTCATTCCGAGACCAAGTACATACATCAGGACTATTCGTAGACTACGTACGATCTCCGTGTGGTCTAAGTGGTTTGTCCGAGCCTTGCGTAAGAACGCAGTCAGGTGCGTGTAAGGAATTCGTGAGATGATCGTGGGGAGGAGGTCGAAGGGGTGATGCCGCGGGCTCCAGAAACAGGGCACGACGTACCCGGTAATTTTGTACGTCTGACCAGAAACCCAGCCAGTTTCAGGCGTTGTAGATGCATCGCCGCTGCGTGTACGGTTGGGAGAATAGCAAGACACGGCGGCGAACGCGTAAAATTTCAGAGGAGACGAGGAGCGGAGACTCGGAGTGCACGCAAACACGAATGAACCGGATGAGAAGTGAGGGGCGAGGGTCCCGATGATGCTGTTATACAGTTCTGGTCACGGTCTGAGATCGTCTTCAGGGTTGTGTTACTGACCTGCCGACCTAATTGAGCCATGATAATCTCTGCTCAAAAAAGACGCACCGCCGTTAAGAATTCCAGGCACAAACGCGCTCTCCTCACGACGGCAGACGTCTGTGAGTGTAGTGTGAGCGTATACGTGATCGGCGGATCAGATAATCAATCAACCGCTGATCATTTTGATCGGTCGACATCCACCCCGGCCAAGACTTCTTTAAGAACTCCCAGCGGTTTCAGACGTTTGCCGTCGAAACCGCCCGAACTTGGAGTTCAATCCACATCGTTAAAACTGCAGGACGTTTGCCGTCTGCAGAATCAGGCCTGACCTCGCCTTATACGGGGTTTCTCGCCGCGCATGTGCAGGACGTTTGCCGTCTGCTCGTGCTCGCCCAGTCTCGATTCATATGAGACGTCGGTCCTTGTTCCTAGGTCTTACGGATCGCTTCCGCACTTACTCGTTAGCTACGCACACATTCGCTGTGGCTGACAGACGGCGTGGTCGTGCCCGTGCATCGGCGTCGCTGGTCTGTCCGGTATGTCAACATCTACGTCCGGATGATAGATCGGTTCAGGTATTGTCCTATAGCTTTGATTACAGACGATCTACGTTGTTGATACGCATTGTGCGCCTAGCTCTTTACTGAGATGTTCGTTTTGGCATGTACTGGCGACGCGCGGGCCGCGCTGCCACTGCGGCTACGCATCGCGTTCTCGCAATGCCCAGTTTTGCTGTGGCGGACCGCGTACTCGATATAGGCGTGCGTCGCGTTCTCGCGGAGCTCGCCCACTCATACGTGCCGCTAGGGGGGGGGGTGACAAGTCGCACGTCGCGTTCTCGCGACGCGACGACCCGCTTTTCTGGTGGCCTGTGCACAGAGCGCACTTCGCGTTCTCGCGAAGTCTTGGCTTTTCGGCTCCATCGGGGAGGGCAACGGAGATACCATTCGGTGCGAGGGAGGGGGCGCTCGCGTTCTCGCGAGACCCTGTCAGTGCATCCGAATGAGCCAACGTTAGAGGTCCCGTCCGGAAAGACCGAGCACTACCGGATTGTTGAGTCCGTTTCATGCTCGCTTTTATAGTTTTCCATGCGGCCACTTAAAGTCAACCAAATTTCATTGTCCCGACTGCACAATAGCCAACGCAACACCGCCTTATTGTTCGACCAGTGTCTCGGGAGGCTGATGCGAAGACCGTTAACAGAACAATCGCGATCACTTCATTGTACGAACGGGGACAATCTGATCAGAGAGCAGCATAGCGCTTTGGAGAGTGCTTAGATCGGTCGGCGATTGTCCTCTTCGCCGGCCTAAAATCTTATTGGGCGGCTTTTATCCTCTCCACGGCGCGAGGAAATCTATTGTAGGCGGATTCAGCAATGAGTGCGAGTTGGCCTAAGGGAGGTGGTATTTAAGGGACTTTTTTGGAGCCCGTAAGTTCTCAAACTATCGCCCTCTCACGATGTCTAATCATACGTCTCGGACCAGCATACTCCAGCTCGCTGAAAATGAGGCCTCACGTCTACTCGGACTGGGCAGCGGACGACGACAACGAACCTCACACAGAAAGTACTCCCACCGCAGTCGACTCGGACTCAGAGGAAGACAGTACGTCTGTTCATAATGCGCTCTTACCAACGCCCGCGTACGTGGATCAATCATGTTCTACTCCAATACTGACGTTTAGAAGACGCACCCCGCGGCGCTATCGTCCGAAACGCATTTCTGTACGTACGCCCGTGACTGCCAAAGTCACCAAGGGCACTACAGTGGACAACTCGCGTCAGCGACGGTCAGCCGCCCGGATGGTCGAGTTTATCAAGCGCCGCGTGGCTGAACGACGTTCCTTCACCTCCAGCAGCTCTATTCTCGACCGCGGCAGTCAGGGCAGAGGATTCGCCGGTCCACTCAAGAGTGGCTCTATGCCTGTCGAGGGTCTGACCGAAGTCCCCATGGGAGACGGGTGAGTCGTCCTTCGTCTAAATCATTTTCAAACTTACCTGGGCAAAGATCGTCGGTCACTATCTACGACTCCGATGGTTATAAGACCGTCCATCGGGCGACCTTGTGTCGGGATCATAAGATCAACGCCGTATGCCAGGACATGGCGGAGCTCGCGAAAAAAACGAAAGCAACGTTCGGCGTCGATCAAGAGCGTGGTCGATTCCTTACTTTTTATTTCTCTCTTCATCGTGGATCCGTTAAGGTGAAACCACGACCGTTACCTTCAAGCGCGAAAGGCTGACTATGCATATTCAGAAGCCACGGATGTCGCCCGAATGTCTAGGGAAAACAAACCTCTATTTGACCAGCTCCGGGCACTGGCCGAACCCCTTCGTGTTTACGTCTCCAGTCCGTGTACGGCGTTTCAATGCCCAATCGAGACACTGACTATGATATAGAGATATTCGGCCAGGAGTTTCCTCTCCTGTACAAGCGATATGCGGAGGCGATGGACAAGATCGAAGCCAAACACCCGGACCTCAAAGCGGCCTTCTACCCGTTCGCTTCGTTTTGCATCAACATCAGTGAACGTGGCGTTGTTACCATACGCCATATCGACAAACAGAATCTCGCTCCCGGCCTATGCATGGTCGTACCATTCGGAGACTTCGACCCGACGAAGGATTGCAAATTACATGTCGAGGAGCTCGGATACACCTTTCAACTTGCGGCGGGAACTCCCATCTTCTTCCCGTCCGCTCTGTTCACACACTATAATTCGAAATTGGTTTCGATGGGCATGCGAGGATCTATAGTCGCGTGGACTGGAGCCTCAGTGTTCCAGTATGCTGACCTGGGCTGTCGGGCAGTCTCCGAACTATCTCTGACGGAGAAGGCGGCGTACAAGGCGGGCCTCAAGGCTCGCGTTCGTGATGGATTCGAGCTGTTCCCTCGCCGAGATGCATCGGAGGCTTAGGCGACTGCCCATATGTACACATAGACTCATATTGAACAAGCATGTTTCATATCTCGTCCGACCGACTCGGGTTGTCATCGAACAAACTACTGTTCGGAGGCGCTTCGCCATATGCCGCTCGTGTTCTCCGCCATGTATGCCGCTCGTGTTCTCTGCCATGAATGCCGCTCGTGTTCTCTGACAGAGAACGCCAGACTGTATTGCAGAACAACGTTATTCGCTTAAGCTTTCTCGCAAGGGGTTCTCGAACAGCTGTTCTGGCTCATCATCGTGGGTGCAAAACTGGGTTGAGAGTCGCAAACACACAACCAGATGGAGGTGCAGCGATGGCGCTTGTGCGTCTGGCTGGGTTGTTGAAAGCGAATCGGCTGCAGTCGGATAGTGTAGCTGGTACACCCAGCGGTAGATGGGAGCAAGCGCTAGTGCGCGAGAGGCTGCAACGTCGATAGAAGTCTGTCGGACAGTTAACGACGGCGAATGAAGTTTTCAGGATGTTTAAAAGGGCGCACACAAGCATGTGAACTCAGACATCGTTTCGTTGTCCCGCATACGTTCTGTCAAATGTGTCAGCGAACGAAGGGAAACAGGAAAGCCAGACACGAACTGGCGCCATAAGCAGTTCACGGCTTGCGTTTCTTACGCGTCCTCTCACCGGACTCGTCGTCCAACCTTCTTTTCATGCGTTTAGACCCCGCGCACTCGAGCGCAGCCGCTGACGAGCTCAGCAGGTGAGGCATCTGTCGATGTGATAGGGTGGCGCCCCCCGTAGGGACTGTAGGGGGAATTGGGGCGTCGATGTTGCGCTTGCCCCGGGGTGGGTTTGTCGCTCGCGAGGGGACGCAAGTGAGTGCCACGTCGGTGGATGAAGACGGATCGGAGCTGACGGGCAAGCGTGCTCGTCTTGGTGTGACGAGGTCGATGTTGATTCGCTGTAAGCGGTCAACCCGACGTCCCACGTCGTCGCGATCCTCTAGGTCCAATGCCTGATCATACGATATACCCTCCTGACCGTATTGCCCCAGCATCTTCGCCGTTGCTTCCGTCTTTTCTGCATCTGTGCCCGTCAACATAATCGTTCTCAAAGCGAGGTATTGCAAGCGCTTGAACTCCTGTCGAGTGTCCTCTGATTGGCGACAAGATACGCGGGTTTTATTGAAAGGCGTCAAAATTGCCAAACCCTCCCATGAAGTTGCGCGCGACATCATGACATAGGGTGACTCTGTGCCTCTACAGTTCGAAATATTCACAATGCAACGGGACAGGCTCTTTCCCTGAGCCTTATGTGCGGTCATTGCGAATCCAGGAAGAATTGGGAGTTGCGTTCTTTTTACTTTATACCAATTTTTCCGGTAGGGGTGCTTCAAAACGATGTCAGTGGTATCGGACAGCGCGACAACATGATGGTCCGGCAGGTCACTCATGATACCCGGAGTTGTGTCTCGAGCATCAACAATACATGATAGGGCGTGTCTGCGGCCGTCCGCACCAACCTTGTACCGGATGCTGACAAGAGTACCGGTACAGCCGTTTACAACACCGCCCGGAACGTCGAAATTTTGACCGATGATGACTGGCATACCGAATACCAGGGGAATACGTCCCAGCCGCTGGTTTGTTTTGCCGGAATCAAGTCCCATCAGACGCTCCTGGAGGTCTTGGTCGATAACGCGTTTACTTCTACTACCCAGTGCATCTTCGCAGTAGTACCAATGTAACTTTCGACCAGTCCTGCGAGCAAAGTCGTGTGCCATTCTGATGTTCAGTGCATCCTTCATAGCGTTGTCTGAAACTATCACGGGCGCAGAAGACCAAGGGTCGATGGAGAAGTCGAGGTTTCGATTGCAGACGAGACGAGTGTTCAGCATCTCGTAGTCCTCAGCAGTACATTTACCTTGTCGAAGACGTGCCAGAAGCTCCACGAAACGTTGATTCTCGGGACCGCTCTGCCGCATATTCTCCGAGAGCAAGACGACAGACTGCACAGACAACCACAACAGTTTACCGAAGACGACCTTTTGTCCTGTGCGTGTGTTGGCCTGCGCGATGGATTTTTTGTCTAAGTGGCTGTACAGTCGCACTTGTCCGACGGGAGGTAACTGAGCAAAATCTCCTGCAAAAATCATACTGATGCCTCCGAAGGCAGATGTATCTCCCTTGGCAGCACTCAGAGCCTCACTGATCTCGGAGAGAAACGCACAGCCGACCATAGATATCTCGTCCACGAAGAGATAGTCCACACCTTCCCATAAAGCTTTCAGATCTTGTTTGGCCCGCGCAGATCTAGAGCCGTTAGATTTCTGAGTCATCCTTAACGCAGCGTGAAGAGTCATTCCGGATATGTTACGTGCGGCAACCCCAGTGTATGAAGAAAGCCTGAAGCGACGAGACTGGTTATTCTGAGTGAAAAATCCTGAAGCGCGTCTATTACTCGAGACTTACCGGTGCCACCTGGTCCGCCAATATACAAGCGCAAAGGATCGGGGTTTTTCAGCTGGCTATGACTAGCAACCAGCATAAAGGCTCGTGCTTGTTCCACGTTTAAGTTGTGTTTATCTCTGACAGCCTCCATAGATGCAGAACTCATCGGCGAGGGTTCAGGGTCCGTCCGTTCCAGCACCTGGTCGACGTCGCGCATCATTGTTTCGTGTACCGTCAGCTGCGACGAACGGAGCAAGGATCCGTCAGCAATGGCACTTACTCTCGACTGGTCGGCGCCTGTTGCAGATTGGTCCTCTGTGAGATCGGTACCGCATAGCGACCGTTTCCAAGCTTCTTTCCTCGACTCATAGGCTGCACGCCACGCTTTTTCGAGTTCAGGGTGTTCCTCTCCGACGAATACATGTGTTCTCGCTTCATCGTTGATTCGCGCATCCGTTTCGGTACTGTCACACTTGCTTATCACGCCAGCAGTTTGAGCATGGTGTAACGCAAGTAGAACATCGCTGTTATTCTGTGCGGTCTGCTGGGTACGGGCCGATTCCATCGCTTCCAAGTGCTCCAATACGGTGGCATCGTCTACCTCTCCAAATTCATCCGTTCTAGTATTAGCATTTCCCCGTGTGAGCTCTAAAGAAATTCCTTCTTGCCGACGTCTGTGGCGATTTGCATAATGAGCATCTCGACTATCCTTACACTCGTGCAACAATTGCATGTTGTTGATTCGATCTCTTGCTCTTTCTGTACCCTGCTCAAGAAACGCGAGATACGCGTCTTTCCATGTCTGGCCTGGCTCCCTCAGGTCTTCTGCGTGTCTCCAGGGCTTGAAAAATATCAACATCAATCTCGCATGCCTTTGTTCGGTAGCCTCTCGATCTCTTCGCGGTATTTTGGGGCCGATCGGCACGGTCACTTTTCGCGCTGTAGGTGAAAGAACTTTCAAAACATGTGTGTCCGACTCTAAATGGTCTTCTAGAAACGGTACTCTCGGAAGTACATAGCCAGAATAGTCAAGGATGTTATGTTCATCGACATCCAAATCGGCCTGATTACTCACAGGTTCAGGTTCGCACATGGCTTCCTCGTCCTCATATTCGCCCTCCCAATCCGGGTCGGGGGTCCGTTTCTTCTTACGAGGTTTTCCTTGACGGTACAGCCCACAAAATCCCAGACAGAAACGTTCTCCAGGAGCCTGCCTCGACACTGGTAATCACATACCTGGCTTGCAGTAGGGATCATGCGACCGGACGCGTCGACTGTTACTGTCACCTCATCGGAGTCGTCAGAGGTCTGTACACCCAAATCAACGGTGTCATCGTTGTTGCCTTCCATATCTGCATCTTCAAGATCGGCAGACCCGCCGAAATCAGCAGCAGTTTCGTCGTCGATTGCAGGGAATGAAGGGTGCTCGGAGTCCCAGCCGGAGCGGTCTTCAGTTGACTTTTGGGCGCTTTGCTCTGGATCCTGAGCGCTGGTAGCCGACGTGGATGCATAACACTCCGGGCTTGGATCCTCCAAATTCACAAAGCATTCGAACGAAGTCCAGAAAAAATTAGCGTATTGGTGACTAGTGAAATGATCCTCAAAGTCGAGTAGATAGGACATAACCTGAGGTGCCGACAATTCCTGTTGAGAAATCATGGAGTACGCACATTTTTGCAGTAAACGGCGAGCTCTGACCGCGACGTCATCTGAGTCGGCATCGTAATCTCCAAGCTTCGTGACTGCAAGCTCAAGGGCGGCGTAGGCGACGTGGGTTTGCAGTTGGGATTTAGTAATGTAATCGGTGATATAATAGAGAATTGCCTTGGCTGCAGGGCCCGAGCCAATAAACTTTATATCCATATTACAACGTATTGCCCTGAGAATCGTCGTGTTGAAGTTATTCACAAGACCGTCGAGACAACGCAAAGTTATTTCGCCAGTGTCAGGATCAATCGTAGTGACTGGAACGCGGTTTGATGAATCGAGATCGAACCGACATTCTTTCGGGCTGGGATAGCCTTTCCAATACTTGTAGCAGGTGTGTGTATGAGTATGAACTTGACATTTCCGGACTAATCGGTGTAAATCTTTAGCGCATGCATCGGGCATGTGTTCGGGCAAAATCCCACTCGAAGGTCACGAATTGCACACGGATGGAATTTGTCCAGCGGCGTTTCTAGCTCAGTCAAAGGTTCCGCGGGAACTTCAGTTGATATCACATCGTCTAAAAATGCTATTAGCCGACGTTGAAACTCGAGATCTCCCCCATTAGCAAGAACCCTGGCCTTGATTTGATCAGGGTTGAGAGCGCCGAGAATCCAAACCATCATGTGGCAGTGAAGACTTCCCCTCCCTTGTGCCTCGACGCATCCATAGAATGCCTCACACACTCCCAGCACGCCGCCCTCGAAGTTTTCCTGCTTCGGGTCGTATCCAAGAAGGGTAGCAATGAACGCTTTCATGTACGCGTTGAAAAAGCGTGCTGTGAGTGATGGATTTTTAGAAATCGCCCCCATTTGCCAGAAGCTGTCCGTAATGTCGTCGGGCTGAAGGTCGTCAAGATTTATGTCGCTGCCAGCCAAGAATTTAACAAGAGGATTGTAAATGTCGGCGGGTTTATTGTTATATAGAAACTCGGTAAACCTTTTTCAATCATGAGCGCCCGGATTTCATTCCTTCGAACAAACTTCGATTGCGCCGAACCCGGGATGTGAGATGTAATAATGTTGACTTCCTTCATCAGCCGCAAGACTCGTAACTCTTCTTGACTGTTTGCTGTAACACTGTCGCCTGATGCAACCCGCTCGGCGACTGTGTGTACAACGGCGGGTGAAACTGTTCCAAACTGTGCTGCGATACGGTCGAAATTACTGCGTTTGACTTTCATGCTGGTGCGAAGGAGGAGTGATCGTCGCTGGAGCATGTTAAATGCCGTGAAAAGGAATGAGTAATGCTCCTGAAAACGACGATCAGAGAGAGAGAATAGATGTTTAATATGAGTCTTGAAACCCAGCCGCGATCTGCGATTTTTGTCCTCTAACCCTCCGAGTCCGTATGGAAACAACGTGGGATACATCATGGGGAACAGTTGAGGGTTGTTGAACTCATTTACAGGCATCGCATCGTGTGGCACCTCAATATAGTTGGAACCAGGCTTCTGCATATGTTGCCAAGCAGCGCTGCGGAGGACATGGGGCGGGGCGTGAGGATCAACATCAGCAACCACGACGCTCTGGAAGGGAATGGGTGTTTCCACGTCTGACCGAAGATTACTCAAAGGATCTACGGGGTGTTCGGTGTCGACCACGGGTACATAGTCTGACGTAGTCGCCTGCATGGCAGATGTCGGATTTATATGTTGAATATGAAACTCAGGTATGAATTCCGAAGGTCGACCTTCGAATACGCCGGGATCGAGAGTGATATCTTTGTAGAGAGGATTGTGTCTCTTCAACCATGTGAGAGCGTTCATTACCTTTTCCTGACGAACAATCAAGGGTTGTGCTTTCGTTTTTAGCCATTCAGCCGTTGGCGGCTTCGAGCCCACGAAAATTACGCATATAGGCGTTATGATGTCTGCAAGTGAAGGAGGGAGCGTATGAGCAATAGCCGCTGGTCTTTGTGGATAGACGATTATGTGACCACGGACGCCGCGCTGCGCTGTCGGGCTCTGGGAACTGTCGTCGCGCAGTTGAACGATCCAGCACTTAGCGCGGCAGCGAGCAATCATAGCCTCTTCCACAACAGTCAGGTCCTTCAGCTCTGGTGGAACAGGCCCAATATAATTGTGATTTGCGATAGCCTTAGCCGGCAGTTTTTTCTTTTGCAACGAAGAGTAACATTGAGAACACGTGGCAAGACATAACTCCTCGGTTTCAGGGTCGGTCTCAATGCTTCCTCGCTCGATGAGAAGGCTACTGTAAGGGCTATTCTCAGCCGGCATCGGCGGTTCGGGACACCCGGGACTGAGCCAAGAAACAGACGGGTTCAAGACTCCCTCGAGACTCTCCGATGCATCGTCAGTGGCATGCGAAATTTCGTCCGGTCGGCGCAACAAATCCCACAGAGCCTGTTCATCGAGGGAACGAGATGTTTTTCAGATGCACGGCGATTGGCAGCACAGCATCCGCAAGTAAAGCTAGCCAGATTTGCGCTGGACAGAGCGTCGTTGAAGGCCGCAACAAATTTGTTCTTCAGATGGTCGGGAACGACTTGTGGCCACGTTTCACGCAGACGAGCGCGTTCCGCAGCGCGGGCATTTATGGTATGATCCCCCGTTTTCCGGCGTCTGCCTGTGCTCTGCTTGGCTGATCGCAACCGTCGGATATACGCACGAAGCGCACGTCTCAACTTCCCTGTCGAGGCTCAGGGTCGTACGCTACGTTATGTACGTCTAGTAGAGCACGGAGTGGTTTTAGCCTTCAAAGCTGGAAGCAGACGGCTCAGAATAGAGACCTGTAACGAAACCGAAGTATCATCCGAAGTTTCTAGCTGGTCAGGCTGCGAGGAATCATTTTCCGTAAGAGAAGCTCTGAGAGAAGCACAACGAGTTTAGAAGGTTCAATATCGTGACACTGACCAGTCGCTATGTGCTTATGTAGCATAGTCACCAAAGACGAGCGGCTGAGAGACGTTTCCCGCTGGATGAGACCGTGTGATGTACAGGCAGAGAGTAGGGTCCCTCGGGGTAAGCCGATCGATATGGCGCAATAGGTCTATTACTGTGCTCGGAGCGCTATGCCGGTCAAGAATAGATTTTCTTCTAAGATACAAATGTTTCATACAGTCCGTACGGAAGGAAGGACCCGGTCTGATATATGACCAAGGGCAGAGGAGAATAAGTCAAGGCGAGAATCGGAGAATGCGTTGTCGGAGGACGAAAGGATCATACTTAAGACATGGAACGTCATCTCTTCCGCCTCGGAAAAATCGACGGAAGAATGCCTGCAGGCTGTCGCGGGAGACACCAAAGCAAATCCGAGACAAGAACCGGAGGCCAGAT
>QVIE01000772.1:0-12907 GCA_013387415.1 Panellus pusillus | reverse complement strand
TCGACTTGGCTGATGAGGAGAGCAAGGAGAAGGGGAACTTGACGTTCAGCAGACGATACCTCGACGCGAACCGCGTTGCGTATCAGGTGCATCCTCCTCCTCTTCAATCAATCTTCTTTCTTCTTTCTTCTGCGGCTGAATACTACACTCCTACTCAGTACCACACCAACCGCACCGACGCGGACTTCGACACGCGCACGGGCTCAACATCACGCGTGGCCTGCGCGCGCTGTACGACCGCTTTGGGCTGGGGTGGAGGTAGGCGTGGCGCCAAGGATTATAGCATGACGCGGTGCGTGTTTGGGTTGGCGTTGGGCTGTAGAGTGTGGAAGTGTAGAGTTAAGAAGGATGGCTGATTGGGGGGGCGCAACCAACAGGGCGCCGTATCCGTCGGGGGGGTTTGCAGACGTTGATCGTGCAGGAGGTGCGTTCTTACCCTATTATACTACATTCACGCTTCACGACGACTCACGACGGCTCACGATTCTCAACGACAGGCCATCCCGACCGTCCTCGCGCTCAACACCACGCGCGCAGGGATCCCCTCCCTCGTGCTCATCAGCGCGGGCTCGCAGCGCTTCGACGTCTTCAAGGGCGCGTTCACGCGGAACGACCAGCTGACGGCGAGCCCGTTCGTTAATAAGTATGTCTATGTTGCGGATGTGCCTTTGGGGGCGGCGCGGGAGGTGGGGGGGGAGATGAATCGGGAGGGGGCGGAGAGGGTGCGGGGTGAGGCGGGGGAGGGGGAGAGGGAGGGGTAGAAGG
Organism: Panellus pusillus; assembly: GCA_013387415.1. Taxonomy (NCBI): domain Eukaryota; kingdom Fungi; phylum Basidiomycota; class Agaricomycetes; order Agaricales; family Mycenaceae; genus Panellus; species Panellus pusillus. The sequence continues at coordinate 12,142 of QVIE01000772.1, read as the reverse complement.
GGGCGAGGAGGGGGAGGGCAGGCAGATGAGGGTGTGGAGGGAGGAACGTGATGTGGAGAGGGGGTATACGGCGTGGATGGAGGATATGTATCGTCGGTATCACGTGCGGCCGCGGGGAGCGGGTGCGCAGGAAGAGCTGACGCTCGGATACGTTACGGAGGACGTGCGTCCGTCTCTCTTTTCTTTTTCTTTGGTTTCCGTCACTTTGGCTGACGCGACGCGACGCGCCGCAGGCCTGCCCCGGCGCCGGCGACGACGTCCCGCACGCCCCGCTCCCGGTGTACCCCGTCCCGGACTTCATCGCCTCGCGCATGCCCGCGGGGCCCGACCTCGCCGCGGTCGACCTCATATTCGTGGACTTCATCCAGGCGCAGGTGCTCCGCACGCTCAACCGCGTGCAGGACGAGCGGGTGTATTCGGTGCGGGATTTGAGGGTGTATAGTCCTGTGGCGACGAATGAGGTGTTGGGCGTTTATGCGGAGGTGGCGTGGAATTAGAATACTTAATTATGGATGTTCGTTTTAGTTCGAGAGCGCAGAGGAGATCATAGACTAATGCAATAGTGGTTGATTAACGACTACATGGCATATGGGGTATTCAGGCTAGCATTTACACACTACATTGTTGGGTGCTAATCCTCGAATTCGGTGCCGCAAACAAGACAGTAAACTGCCTTTCAGCGTTGCTGTCAAAGCCATCGCGAGGCTGGATTGGCAAGCCGGATGAAAGAATACAGGCCAAGCTAACTGCGTCGCATCTCGAGGAGAGTATGTATAGCGGCTATCGTTGGGTCCATGTATAGAGACAACCGTGGAACGGAGCAATTTGAGTGGCTCAAGAGACATGGTTCTATCATTCTAGTCTTGACTACGTTGGCGGGGGAGGACGGCCGGACTGACTCGGAGAGGGACAGATCGAGAAAGAAGGCTTGTGGAGACTTGGAGCGCCAGAGAAGAGATGTCGGGCGGTAACGTTGAGGTCTTTGGAGCAGGTCCGATACAATGACCTGAATTCAATGATTCCAAGTGTACAGATTGGACGAAGGCCACGAGACTCAACTTTGCCATGATTCGTCTCAGTGCCTCTAGCGCCATCCCCCGAACTTCCAGTACATACGTACCTCATGCACATGTCCGAAATCCCGACTCTCCCACAAGTGCGGAACCCCGCCGGGCCCTATTCTGGTTCTTCGTCGGGTTCCTGCGTCTGGCAGGGCGGCCAGGGCCAAGGGCTCCTACCCTGAGCCGGTGATCTACTTGGACTCCAAGACACGCACGGTCCTCGTGTCGGACGGAAAAAATGAAGAAAACATATCTTCCAGCACTATCATTTCCTCACAGACCTGAGGCATCAGTTTCTCTGCGGCTGAGTGCTAGCGCTGTGCACCGATTCACGTAGCATTACCCTGAATCAATTGTACTTTTTTGTGGAAGGTGGAGAGAGTTACCCGAAACGTCATTCCGTCAAATCCAGCGTGTGACCGCCAAACTCTCCGTCCTCCGACTCCTACTTTCTCTTCCTCCCCGCCGCCGACGATGAGCAGCCTGTTCACTCGGCTGCCTCACACAATGACCTCGGCTCTCCTCGCCATTCTCCTCGCCCTCCCGGTGTTCGCAGACCCGGCGACGCTCTCCTTTGTCGATTGTTTCACAGGAAACACATCAATGAAACTCTCCGTGGACGAGGTCTACGCCAGGTTCTCACAAACGCGGACCTCGGGACGTATCTCAACTTGACGGTCATCGGCGACAGTCCGCAGCAAATTTTGGGGTCTTCAGACGCGAGCTTAAGTCTCGGTGAGTTGAGCCCGCGCATACTTTTTTGTCCTGGGTCGAGCATAAGACCTCCCAGGACCGTGAAAGAGACTGGGCTGGCCAGAGATGCTGTTTTGTGCATCGGAGAATGCGAAACGAAGGGTCGAGAGCTGACCGAATTTTACAGCGACGCTATTCACGACAACCACTGTTCTCACACTGAGCGCGTGGTCGAACAGCTCAGAACTCTGCCACACCCTGCGGCCGCCCTCGCCGCTCACGCCGCTACCGACCAATGAAACCGACCCCACGTATTGCCCGCTCAATCCCGGCCGTTCGCTCTCAGTACTTCCATCCCATGGGGACCCAACCGCCCGCTCACGACTCTCAACACTCGCTTGCGCGCCGTCGATCCGTTCAGCCAAGAGCTGCTATGCTTCAGCGTCAGCACCACGCCGCTGGACCCGGCGCTAACAACCCTTACGGGGTCGCGCATTCCATTTTCTGGGCAACTGTGGCGCTTGCAATCGCTTACTGGCTCGTCGTCGGTGTCGCCCGTATCATCTCGGCGTGGGGTCGGGGCATCACGCGCCCCGGACGGTCCATATGGTCGCGTGCGCAGAGCGCGGGCTTCATACTTGCTAGCGCGATCAGTGGCGAGCGGTTCGCTAGTTCGCCTGCGCTCATGCGTTTCAGTACTCCCTGCTTGCGGGACGTGCTGTTTCACACACAGTGGTGCGCTGCCCTTGCTATGGTCGCTGTACAGTGGCCGCCCTTCGTCTGTCGGTCCATCGTTGACTTGTCCGCTTCGCGCCTGACGTACCCGCAGACCCTCTATTGGTGCAAACGGCATGGGCTACGTTGAGCTATAGTACGCGTCATCTATGCGACAATATATTGATGTTTATCGGAAATTGCAGACATTACGCTGACGAATCACGAACACTGGGATCCACTTTCCACGCTACCGTACAGCCCGCCGTCCAACTTCAGTGACCAGCTGGCCGACCCGACTTCACCGCTATACATCGTCCCCGATGCCCCAAATCTACTGTTCACCCTCCCCACGAACGCGTCGTCAGGCATGGCGATGTTTGCGTACACCCTCGGTGTCCGTCCGAGGGACCTCTTCATGATCTGCATCATCCTCTTCCTTGGCATCGTAGCTGCCACAATCGTCCTCTCCGCCGTCGTCTGGTTCATCGACCTCCTCGGCAGCATCATCGCCGGAGTTGGGGCACCGCCGTTCGCTCGCCGCGCGCGCAGTCCGGGGCCGAAAGAGCTGGACGGCAGCCCCGAACAGTCTAAAGCCGCGATGTTCCGACCCTCCTCGCGCCTGACGCTCTCTGCCGGCGGCATCTTCGCGACGCCGCGCAAGCCGTGGTACCGCGTGCGCACGGAGATCAGCTCCTTCCACTGGAGCGTCCTGCACGGGAACCTCGTGCGCATACTCGTGCTGTTTCACCTCCCGCTCACGATCTTCGCGGTGTTCGAGATGACGCAGCCGGCGGCGGACGCGTCGGTGCGCGCGCGCGCGCTCGCGGCGGTCTCGTTTGCCGTGCTTTCTGTGCTTGTGCCGGGGCTGCTTGTCCTGCGCGTCACGCTGACGACGACGAATAAGCTGTATGACGAGACGCGGACGCTGCTTGCCCTCGGGCCGCTGTACAACCACTACCGGCACGGCAGCCAGCTCTTTGCGTGCCTGCTTTTCGTGACGAATCTCGTTTTTGGGCTGGTGATTGGGGCGGGGCAGAAGAGCGGGACGGCGCAGGCGGTGGTGATTCTCGTGGTGGAGATCGGCGCGGCGCTGGTGACGAGCATTTGGCTGCCGTGGGGGAGCGGTGCGAGTATGGGCCTCATCAGCTTTTTGTTCTGCGTTGCGCGGATTGTGATTGCTGTCCTGTTGGTGATCCTCACGCCTGCGGTACGTCTTCCTGTTAAAACTTGGTGGATGAAGCTTATTTAAGTTATTTGGATGATACAGATATCTATCGGCGACGGATCGGGAGCGTGGGTGGCATATGGAGTCCTTGTCATCCTCGCGTTGGTGTACCTGGCACTGGCGCTGATGCTCCTCATCAAGCTCATCGAAGCTGCCGTGCGCATCATCGGACAAGTCGGCTTCGATCGCAGCCACCACTCGGTCGACAGCGGGCTCCTGGGCGCATGCGGGCTGCTTGGGTGTTGCGGATCACGCAAGCGGCGGACACCGCGGAACCGCCAACGCGCCCGCGGTCGCGGATACGTGCCGTCGGGCGCTACCCGTGCGTCCGATGGGTCGTCGACGTTTGCGCCGCCGCCCCCGTTGAGCGGCACCGATTCGAAAAAAGGCTCGATCCACTCGCAGCAGCCGCCTTCTGTGCTGCGCCCCGAGCACGCGCTGCGGCCGTATCGCGAAGAGAGCGACGACGAGAGCGGGTACATCATGGGCGCCTGGCAGCCGTTTCCGCGCCCCGGATACAAGCCCGTGAACGACCCGCCGTCTCCGACGCAGCCGCGAGCCCAGCCAGCGGCGACGGCGGCGTCGGGCTTTTCGCGCGTGGGCGGCGGGCGGGCGCATATAGATACGCCGTATGCTGCGATTGCGGCGGCGGGCGAGTCGACGCGGACGCTCGAGTGGCCTGCGATGGACGCGGCGCGTGGGGAGAACGACGACGTGCCGCCGGTTTCCACCGCGCCGCGGCGGCAGAGCCCTGAGACGGTCCAGCCTGAAACGCCGCCGCGCGGCGCGGCGCTGCCGCACATGCGTACCAAATCGCAGACGGCGATCATTGAGAATGCGCCGATGCTGGGTTCGCGGTCGCCGTCGCACAATAGGCTGCTTCAGCAGGAGGATGAAGACGATGATGACGACGATGACGCGGCTTCGGATGCTGGACAGAGGCGCAAGAAGCCTTGGTACTATCTCCGGCGCAATCGACCACACAGCGACGGCAACTCGGTCCCTCCTTCGGCGTTCCCGGTGCAGGCGGGCGCTTCGCTTCAACGTCGGACGTTCCAGCGGGGCGGTCATTTGTTGTCATTCGCAAGCCGCAGGCGTCGCCTGTGCGCCCGCAGCAGCTCTCGTCGGCCTCTAGCCCGACGCCGCCGCGAGGGTCCTTAATCATCAGCGGCGAAGACAACCGTGCATCGGCCGCGACCTCATAGACCCGTTGATCTCCACCTCCTTGGATCCTCTGTACTATCTTGTTTGTTTGATTCACCCCGTACATATCTCCTCCTCAATCCAGCGCACGCAAGAAGTTAATCAGACAGATATAATATCAATGGGACTCTCATTCATTCATCGCTATGCTTTGCTATACGTACGAACTATCTATGGCTCGTGGGCCAAGCTTGTTGTCAGTTTATGCCGGATTGGGGATTCGCACCATATCGCGCTTATCGAGGTACGACGCGCCGCTCGAGCTCGTGCTTCTACCCTCTCTTCAATCTGAAAATTTGCACCCGAGAATATTTGCAACTGCCAACAGTGCCAAGTTGCCAGTTGACGGGGTCAGCAATACTTATTGTCAAGATATAAGTAGTCAATGTCTGGCTAGAGAATATAGGCTCTCTCGCAGAAGCACACCGATGCACTCAGCCTGCCCACCAAGGGCGGGCATAAGTACAGTAACAGGCTAGTCAGAAGTGATCGGAGTTTACTAAACGGCCGGGGCAGCAGTGACAAGTCCTGCCATATAAGGGAGGGTGCCATGGCTGATGAGTTGCGGGCGACCCGCCGCGTGGAAGGGGTTCCGCCCGCCGCTTCTACCCAGTTCTGCAAACAAGTCTAGCTGCAGCCTATGATAATTTATGTCGTCTTCAAGTTCTCGCATTCTACCTTGCATGCGGTGTTTCGATTGTTGAACGCCCTCACTTCTGCATGCGCCCCTAGTGTTTTCTTGTAGCAGGTACGTCTACATGCGCCCTCCCAAAGCTGGGTTGCACTCAGGTCTGCATGCAGCGCTGCCCTTTTTATCTAGCAGACATTTCTACATGCGCCCAGCTCCAAACGTCACGGGCACTCAGTTCCACATGCGACCCTATTCTGGTTTTTAGCAGACATTTCTACATGCACCTCCTCACAAAGCTGACTGTTTCGCGGGTTTGCACCCGCAGCTCTGCGTGCGCCGCTCCGCACGTCACTGCATGCACTGTTGCCTGCTCCTTTGTTCCGTAGACCATGCACGCTCCTCTGCGTGCGTCGAAGTTCCCTGATCTAAAGCCAGCATGCTTTTCTGCATGCCCAACTCTGCTCTTATCCGGGCCTTTTGTTCTGTTCATCTGCAAGCCTCGCTGCATGCGCCAACACCGCTCTTGCACGCACCTCCACATGCTGCATTTTGGCGGCGTAGTCCACTGTTCTTGCACGCGCTTCCACATGCACAGTCCCGCGGACCGTTCTCGCAGGCATGTTTGCCTGCGTCCCGTCAACCATTATCTCGCATTCACAGCTGCATGCGCCTATTTGTTGCCGCATTCGCATGCACATCCGCATGCCGCCTTTCTGACGGGGACTCAACTGCCCCGGTAGCATGCGCCGCCACATGCATAGCCCCACTCTTGCAATCATTCTTGCATGCTTCTCATCTAGCATTCTCTCGCACGCACATCTGCATGCACTGGCTTTTCACCTCTCTCGCATGCGCGTCTGCATGCCGCCTTTCTGGTGCAGTACCCGACTGCTCTAGCACGCGTCTTCGCGTGCATCTTCTCCCTCTCGCATGCTCCTCTACATGCTGCTCCTGCAGGCATCTGTGCATGCTGCCCAGTATCCTCTCGCATCCACACCTACGTGCACCTCTTCCTCACCTCTCTCGCATGCGCTTCTGCATGCATAGTCCCGCTCTTGCAGGCACATCTGCGTGCATCCTGTCCGCCATTATCTGGCATGCACATCTGTGTGCCCCGTTTCTCCCCGCTCTTGCACGTGCGCATGCCGTCTTGGTCCTCTTTTGCTTGCAGGTATCTCTACGTGCTGCGACAATTCCGTGACTAGCATTTGCTTTTGCGTGCATCTTCTCGCTCTCACATGCTCCTCTGCGTGCCGCTCTCGCACGCATATCTGCGTGCTTGCCATCAAGTATCTTCTTGCACACACATCTGCATGCCTCCATTTCTCGCTGCTCTCGCACGCACTTCCACATGCCGCTTTTCTGGTGGGGTACTCCACTGTTGGCCCGGCGTTCCTAAGCGGGACCGTGCCGTGTAATCTACCTACCTACCTACCTACCTAGCACGCGCCTCTACATGCATAGTCCCGCTCTTGCAGGCACGTCTGCGTGCATCTCGTCCGCCATTATCTGGCATGCACATCTGTGTGCCCCGTTTCTCCCCGCTCTCGCACGTGCGTCTGCATGCCACCTTCTCAACGGCTATAGCATGCGCCCCTGTATGCATAGTCCGGCTTTTGCAGGCACATTTGCGTGCATCCCGTCCATTATCATCTCGCATGAACATATGCGTGCTTTCGTTTCCCACCTCTCTTGCATGCGGATCTACTTGCATCCTGTTTGGAGGTCAGAAGAAATGAAATGGACATTGTGTAGACAAGTATCGAATAAATCCAGTGATTTTATGCAATCCATATTGAAGGCAAGGAAAAAAAATTGGGCTCTACAGAAGCCCTTAGAAATATTCACAGAAGTACATACAGTTGTGATTTTGGGGCTGGGTCTGCTGAGGAGGCAGCATAATTCAGCGTCGACAGCTCTACCAAAAACTGATTTGGTAGAGCTGTCGACGCTGAATTATTATATCACATGCATCTTTGTGTGGTCACATGCTCCTCTGTGTGCCACCTTTGCAGGCACATTTGCGTGCTTCCCGTCAAGTATCTAGCACGCACTCCGACCTGCCAGTGCATAGTCCCACTCTCGCAGGCATGTTTGCGTGCAACCCGTCGAACATCATGTCACATGCATACCTGCCTGCACCCGTTTCTCACTGCTCTCGCACTCGCATCTGCATGCCGCCTTTCTGACACGGTACTCGACTGCTCTAGCATGCACCTCCACCTGCATAATTTCGCTCTTGCAGGCATATTTGCGTGTGACCCATCAATCATTATATTGCACACATATCTGCTTGCACCCATTTCGCACCGCTCCCGCACTCGCCTCTGCATGCACCGTTTCTCACGGCTCCTGCACTCGTATCTGCATGCACCCAGTCAGCACGGCCCCTGCACTCGCATCTGCCTGCACCCGTTTCTCACCGCTTCTGCACTCGCATCTGCATGCTGCCTTTTCGGCGCGGTAATTCGACTTGCCTAGCACGCACATCCACCTGCATAGTCCCGCTCTTGCAGGCGTGTTTGCGTGCGACCCATCAACCATTCTGTCGCATGCATATCTGCCTGCGCCTGCTCATCACTGCTCTTGCACTCGTATCTGCATGCTGCCTTTCTGGCGCAGCACTGGACACCTCTAGCATGCGCCTCCACATGCATAGTCTCGCTCTTGCACGCTTCTTTACGTGGCTCTCCCGTCAATTATCATCTCGCATACATATCTACGTGCGTCCAATCTTCATCGCTCTCGCACACGCATTTGCATGCTGACACCGTTAAAGCTGACTAATCAAAACAATTCCTAACACCGTCTCACTCTCGCATGCTGCCCTGTGTGCTCCAGCTGGTTGATATTGCACGCTCCTCTGTATGCGCACCGTTGACTGCCATCTCACATGCACATCTGTGTGCGTCTGTTCATCGCTCTCGCACACGCATCTGAATGCTGACCCCGTCCTAGCTGACTAATCACACTTTCCTAACCGGGGCTGTCCATATTTCTGCATCGTCTCGCTCTTGCATGCTCCTCTGTGTGCTCCCCTCTGGCTGATTCTGCACGCTTCTCTGTATGCGCCCTGTCAATTATCTTTTCGCATGCATGCACATTCGCATGCACCTGTGTATTACTCCTGCATACGCATCTACATGCTACCTGTTTGGCGCGGCATTCAATTGCTCCAGCACGCGCCTCTGCATGCAACATCCTGCTTTTACATGCTCGTCTACGTGCAACCCTTCCGTGAGTCTCATGCATGTGTATCTGCATGCCTCCTTTCTAGGTATTGATTTGCTCTAGCGCGACTGTTCTTTCACGCTGTGCATGTGCACCCACATGCTTCCTGTCTTTAGCACACTTTTCTGCGTGCTTAGTTCCACTTGTCAAATTGTGCTCTTGTCAGTAGGATATAACACGTTGGTTGCAGACCCAGGTGGACCATCTTGTTGAGACGCGTGTATCATAGTGTAGACAATGATATACGACCTGCATGAATGTGTCTATAGAAATGTGTTAAAAGGAGATGTAGGGACACTCGACTTCACACCCACAACTTTTGCTTATGCTGGTCTGTACAGCGGCTCCGTGATCACTCTACTTCCTTCCTTGCTGTATCCGCATCTTGCTGGCACTTCTCCTCGGCGTAGATCACTCAGTTTACTCTGTCTCGCACTTTTGGTGGCTTATTATCGGCTGCGCTCAGCTGCACATTCTTCTCTTCTGCAGTGGGCGGAAAGAAAACTGCATGGCTCTCGCAGCAGTGTTTTGCGCAAAGCCGCATTTGCTGGTTTGATATTGGACAATATCCATTGTTTCTCTCCCGCTATCCTACGTGTTTCTCGGCTACGCAGATACTCCTACATGCCGCTCACTACAGTTGTCGGACGTGGGTACATCTGCGTGCACTCTCTGCAAACGTATTTGCGTGCTACTGCCTCAACTTCCAATTCTTCTTTTCCTCTCATGGATCGCCTTTCCATCCTTTTGCGCTTCGCTGAATGCACCGAGCCTGAGCTAATCGACGCTCAGTATTCTGTAAGGTGCGTTCTGATAGAGGACTTCCTCCGAGTCAAGAACAGAAGTAACCCCGTTCATAGGGCTGCTCTCAGACCCCCTTTCGATTTCAACCCGCTTGGTGCTCGCCATGACCACAATTTTGGATATGGTAGCTCAGATCCTGGTGCATGGCAGTCTGAGCTAAAAGATGAAGTTCGCATGTGGCTCCCGCGAGCCAGGGAGGGGGTCAAGGTTATTCATAGCGATCTTTCTCAGCTTCAAACACAGTTCCATGCCGCCAAGTTACGGGCCTTTCTGGCGGACATCTGCATTGCACAAGCTGCCATGGGTGTCCACCGAGCCTGGACTCCCGTCCTTCCCGCTGCCATCCCTGATTCTATTAACCCGGACGGCCCTTGCAGCGGTCCAGCCGCCATTCACGATATACCACTTGATATCGTCTGTGTCATTATGTACTGGACTGTCCTTACAGTTCCAAGGCACCGGCGTGCATCCCAGATTGTCCTGTTATCGCTTGTCTCCAAGACCTGGAGACAGTTGACCCTCGATGCCGGTCTATGGACCTTTTTGGACATCCTACCCTCTGTTTGCAGCAAAGTCTCACGAGGCCCCTTCTTTGATGGCAGGCTCCTCGTCCCGCCGGCTTCATTGCAGGATTGCATCACTTGCATAATCAATCGGTCCAACAGCCGCCTCTTGGATATCTGCTTCAGTGCGGAGACCGCCATCCCCAGTCATCTCTTAAGCCTGCTCATCGCTGAATCTGCGCGATTTGGCTGTATAGAATTACGAAGCCCTGAACTGCTTTACAAATCCCGCCATACCGCTGTGGATGAGCCTGCTGCCTTCTATAAGCATCCGCTCCTCCAGTATCTGCCTCTCAGTGCGCCTTACCTACGCGTGCTCAAGCTTGAAGGGCATGCACGTCGCGGGCGCTTCCGGAGCTTGGATTCGGATCATGCTTTGTGGCAGCAGGAGCGCCCTGAGGCTCGAGACACCATTCAGCTGTTCTGTAACACCTCCCTTCTCGACGACATCCATCTCGATTATACGTACTTCCCAGAACATACGCTCACCCTTCCCTGGGGTCAGCTGCGTGTTTATCGCGAGATCAATACCACACGAGATGGGCCCATGCCCCCGGCCTTCTGATGCGGATGCATCCTGCAAGAGCTCCATCTCAATGGGTGTCGCTTCCACGACCCAGAGCAGTTTGCGTGTATTGAGCTTAATGTGACCACATTTTCCTTAGAACTCGACACTTCACACCCGGATTTCAAGAATTCGTTGTACGATCGTCTGGGTGCCCTCAGATTGCCGGCTCTCCAACATTTGACTATCAAGGGCTCCGATTTTGCCGCTGTCCCGCGAGCTGTTCATGCATGTATTCTCGATCTCTGGCAACGCAGTGATCGCCTCAGTTGATTTCCCTCACTCTCTCTCTCTCCCACGGGTCTCAAAGACGTGGGCGCCCTCCAACTCCTCAAGCGCTTCGATCGTCTCAAGTCTTTTACCGTCGAGCAAGGCCCACCGACGTCCCGTGGTGTTCTTCAGATCACTTTCTTGCTCAAGTCGCCCAAGCGCCTGTCAATGTGCAGATCCTCAAGATCGAAGGAGGACTCGGGTACCCGGAGCTTACCCCTGGTGCAGACGTCGACCAAACAGCTGGTCGATCGTCTGGTCCTCATGCTGCGCGCCTTTTTGCAAAGAATCTCTGTGTGATGGATCTCCGCCCGGCGTTGTATCACCGCGGTGGGGCACCGCGGGCAACACCTTTTGACGAGCGCACGTGTGACGCGACTCAAGCACTTGTTTGAGTGGTCCCCAAACCATACAATACTGGTCTGGATGTGCGCAACGGGATATCAAAAGTAACACTTTCATTCTGTTGCATCCATACCTCTCTGATCTGCGCCGTCAGAACCTCCTCATATATAGCTTGTGGGACATGCGGGTCAGATAACCCAAACTCGGGTCTAGCCGATGCAGGGAGTGGGTACACGATTTTATATCTATCTACGACACGCTAGAGGTACTTGCCACACACGCATATAGTCAGACTGTGGTATATACATACATGAGTGCTAGTGAAATCTGACGTCAGTCATGTCCGTTTCGAAGTCGACGCCGTGTCCACAATCGCATGGTCGCATTCGCTCAGCAACAGCAACACTCGGTTTGCATGCAGCGGATTCTGGGCATGCCACCTCCAACACGTAACTTTGTGTGCACAGTAAGGCGCTGCAGCTTGGGGGTGATTCTTGCGCAGTACCTGAAAAACACAGCGACACATCTTCATCTTGGAGCTTGCTCAACACAATCACTTCCACGAGAGCTTCAAGCCCGCTGAGCTGCCTGCATAGAGCCAACGATTTTTCTTCAATCTCGCTCTGTGAAGCTTCGTCAGTGAACCCCGCTCTGCCTTGTTCGTCTCACTCACGGAAGCCAACCAATGTCCTGGCAAAGGACAAGCCACCGCACCGCTTGGAGTTGAGCTGCTACGCCGTGCAATAGTGACAGACGACAATGTAAGCCCATGATCTCCCGCTTCCATCTCAATAACCACGCCAATCTGCCTCCTATTTGCCGCACTTTCTTCAA
>QVIE01000556.1:0-10624 GCA_013387415.1 Panellus pusillus | reverse complement strand
CGCATGTCTCAATTGACTTGTATGAGAAGATTTCTTGACATGATGAAATTTCGTGTGAGCAGTGGGGCGGGCACTGGGCAGGTAAATTTGACACATCCTTCATCTCACGTTGAACCGGGGCACATGGAGTACTCATTAGAACGGCTTCAAGTTGCTGCTATCCGCAATGAAAAATAGAACATACGCATAAGGATGAGATAGAATGAAGCAACTTGAACGCCGTTTTTTGAGAGGCCGTGACTATCAGAGAACCGTTGCAGCAGATATCACGAAGAGAAACAGGAGATCCGGACGGATGATAGAAGGGGCGGACGGAGCCTACCGGCCAGTGTTTCGAAGACGGGCGTGGGCGACAGTTCTTGATGTTGCAATGGCCGCTGGACCCGCCACTGTTGCTTGCCGTTAGCTTTCACTCCCGCAATCGCTTTTATATCCCGCTCACTTGCCACAACAGCAGATGCCAAATTCTCTTCACAGCAGTACTACCGTGGAGGCCACACCTCACAATGCGACTGCTGGACGAAGACCCGCATGGAAATCGGTGCTGCTAGTTCTCATTTGCATGTTGGCTATGATTACGAACGTACGTGAAATATCTCGATAGAAATTTTGTCTTTCGTTATCCAACTTTAGATTGTTTCGGCTGTCGCAGTTTCATCCTTCACTCCAGTCATCGGGGCTGCGCTCAACATTGACGAGGACCAGCTACCATGGGTGATCTCCGCATTCTCCTTATCTGCTGTGTGTTCTTCCCTTGTCACAGCGAAAATGACGTTCATCATTTTACCAAGGGCTGTTTCCTCCTCGTCTTTGGCCGCCTCGCCGATTTATATGGGCGCAAGAAGGTGTTCCTTGCGGGGACGCTCTACCTGGCGGCCTTGTCAATCGGCTGCGGCTTTGCGCAAAGCCCGACAGCACTGTTTATTCTGCGAGGGGCTCAGGGGCTGGGAGCAGCGGCTTTTCTTCCGGCTGCGGTGAGCAATAGATCACATTCCAAGCGTTGCGAAAGCATGTCGCTCAAATCTTCCTTTCTGCGTCAGTCGGGTATTCTCGCACACGCATTCCCACCATCTCGGGCCCGTTCTGCCGCATTCGCGAGCTTCTCAGCAGGAGCTCCCATCGGGGCGGCGGTCGGAATCCAAATCGGCGCCTTGTTGACACAGTTCACCGAGTAAGTACGACTTATCTCTCATCCGAGTCCCGTGTAGCCGTTTAAATTCCGCTGTGGCAGGGCTTCTTGGCGTTCCCCGTTCTTCCTGATGGCAGGCCTCGCCGCTCTGTGCGCGTTTGGCGGGGTTTTCCTGATCGAAAATGATACACCGAGTATAGAGACCGATAAGCGCGTGGACTGGGTGGGGGCCTTTCTTGTTACCGTAGGCCTAGTTCTCGTGGTGTTCGTTCTCAGCCAGGGATCAATCGCAAGCGATAGCTGGAGCACTGGCTGTGCGTCTCCTTTCTGCTTGGCGCCTTGACAGCCTGGCCTCGTATTTTCTAATTAATTCACAGATATTATCGCCCTGCTCATCGTCGGCATTCTCTTCCTGCTGCTCTTCACCGCGTGGCAATATATCTGGAGAAAAACCAAGGTACCATGCACCCCTTTTGATGAAGCTAAGTTTGTGGAGGCGGGCCAACGGGAGGTTCGCTGCAGTGCAACTGATCGGGTTTTCGAATGGGCCGCATTCTTCACGTTTTATTTTTGGGCGCAGGTGAGTAATCCCTGACCCCGGGGTCTTATAGCTGAATGCAACCCAGGTGTACTATGAAGACTACGAGAAACTGTCCCCCGTGCGCGCGGCTGTGCGGTTACTTCCGATGTCCGTCGTGGGAGGGTTGTGCAACGTTCTCGTCGCGCTCATTGTCGGGCAGATATCTCCCGTACTCTTGATCGGTACGTACGCACCCGTACAATCCCGGATGATTCAGCACACAGACCATGCAAAACAGGGTTTGGGACCCTCCTAACTGGGGCCGGCGCTCTACTGTTTGCGGTCATAACGCCGTCTGTATCGTATTGGGCTATCGGGTTCCCCGCCGCGGCTGTCTCTGTATTCGGGACAGAGTTCATGTGCGCCTCCGGAACACTTTTTGTAGCAAAAGTGTCCCATCCGCACGAACAGAGCCTCGCCGCGGGTGTGTTTCAAACTCTGATAAATGTGAGTCCGTGCTCGCACGTAGCTCAATGTTAACCTCCACGCGCAGCTTGGCGTCGCTTTCGGCCTGGCAATTTCGACCATTTCGTTTGATTCGATTGCGGGCGGCGGGAAAGAGGTAGACGCGCCTCTGGGCGCGTACCATGCGGCCCAGTGGACGGCTTTCGCGTTTGCCATGTTTTGTGCGTCGTCTCTGAATTTATTCTATCTGTATTAACAGCCGGCGGTATCGTTCCCAGGTGCCCTCCTTGCCTTCGTTTCCCTCCGCGGAGTCGGCCCGATAGGTACAGACGAGCGCAAAAGAGAAGAAGATACGGAGGTTTACGGGAGTACTGAAAAAGGATTCGAATCTCCTGGACCATAATTCCAATCGAGATAGTCTTTACGCCCTGTCCGTCTCGATAAGTATCATGATCTTGAGTATAGATCGTTTGTTCGATAAATTTTTCAACTTCATTTTGAACAAAAATGAACCGAAAATGCGTCGGAAACAGCTGGAGCATGAAACCCCACTTTTTTCGATAGACCATTTTGAAAAGGGTGCGGTTTCCGTGTTAAGTCTTTCTCATTTGAAACCGCAAGTTCCTTTCCAGAGCTGATCACCTGTTGTGGCATATCCCGATGTCGGGACATGCAGTCACCAGTGTTCTACGTTCAACAGCGATCAGGCGTCAAACGTAACGCAGACAAGTGTTGCGATCAGAAAGAATACAAGACTTTACACATAAATGTTGGCAGCGAAAGACATCAGACGACCGCTGATGAACGGAATACGAAATTTATTATAACTCAACTGATCTGTGATCATGTGCACGTCTTTCAAGTTCCCACGGTTGAAAAATTAGTTGAAGCCTTGATGAGTACTTAGTACATTTATTCGGATTCCGGAACTTCTGACAGAGCTGTCGACGCTCCTCCTTCTGTCTAGATACTTCTCCTACCTCAGTGCCACTGGCCCAAGCACCGTTCAAGGGTGCGAGCTACTGTAGCAAGTACATGGCTCAACAAAGGACTTGCCTCAGTTCGCTTCTGCGTGCTCAGCGCCGTCTTCTGGGTCGGAGTCTCCGGTGCTTGCGCAAGCGTAAAAGCCAGAAGAAAGTAATATAACAGGGTACAAGAGGCATCAGTGAGGGAATTGCGGATCGAAGATTCACAAGCGGTCCCGTTCGGATACCGATCGGAATTCGCCGGCGAGGGCCGTTTCTTGCTCGCCGCAAACGCTATGCCCCGCACCTGAGCTTTCAAGTATGACCTTGAAGTTGAACATCGGGTTATTGAGTTTTATGTGCGATCATATGACCGTGTTTGTCGGGTCACGCCTTGCCAAGACTTCAACGGTAGTAAACAGTGCGAAACATCAGCCTCTCGGCTATTTATCGCCGCTCTGTGGGGTCGAGGCGGGCCATCTTGTCACTCTTTCGTTCATCCCCCATGTTGTTGTTTTATACCCTGATACTCCTGGCCAGCCGAATTTCCGCGGTCTCTGCAGCCTTCCCTGTCGGAGTAATCGCGACGGGAACGCAGGGGACGACGAATCCACCCGTCCCGACTATGCCTACGACGATAAACCAGAATTCTATGGCCCGTCTCCTCAGCGTCAACTCCATCGACGATTTTTGTATATTTGCCCCACCTTATCTGGCCAAAATTCCCGACACAGAGGTCCGCGTTTCCTTATCTCCGGATCTTCCTCAAATTCTTTTCAGACTCTCGAAGTCGCGTGGTGTACCCTCCCGCGCAACAACGCTCGAGTGATCCCCGACGAAACTCTCAGCGGTGTATCTTTCCTCAAGACCGACTTCTACGTCCAGATATACGGGTTTGGCGACTTTACGAAGTTGAATGTGGCGCCCAATGACGGCGGAGGGGAGCTGGATCCGCATGGAGCGAGTGGCGCTGGGAACCCCGTGGGCGGGAATGTCTCGACCACTGTCATTGACGGCCTTGACGAGCCTATCGCGGAGTGGATGCTCTACATCGACAACAACCAGTTCTGCCTTCGTGCGTGCACCAACGCCAACTCGACGTACAGCGCGGCCTTTATGTGTTGGCACGAGTTAGACGAGATGGGATGCGAGTTCGTCATGCCTGGGACATACAACTACCAGGGCGGCATCTAGTCCGTGTTCTTTTTTCTCTTGATATCGCACTGCACACTTACAGGAGACAAACATCAGTGAAACGTGTGAAGCTGACGTCGCTTATCCGCCGGGATGGTACCCTGAAATCGTCGACGGGACCACATCTTTCTCCACCTTCGCGCAATACTTCACGGGTGTGTACACAGGAGACAACGGGCTCCCCACGTCCTACACTGTCGGTGACACGGTCACCCCTACTGCGCCCTATAGCACGCCGCATTCGTCCAACTGCGTGACACAGGCGACGGTCTCTAACGGTCTCCCGCTCGCCTCGCTCACCGCCGGTGCTCAGGGCACTGCGCCGCCGCCGGGGTTCTCTTCTGTCACGGTCATATCCTCCATCTCTTCGGGCGCAGCCTCTACGATCACGTCTGCACCCTCCCTCTTGAGCAGTCAGTCGGTGGGCGTGAGCAGGGGATCAATGCAACCTCTCCCTCCTCCGCAACGCCCGCGAGCTCGCCGTCTCTCTCACAGTCCCACTCGCTGAGCACGCCTACTGTCGCCAATACTGGCAGCGGGGAATCATCTTCGCCGACGCCCAGTGGATCCAGCGGCACGCTGCGTTCCGCGTCCGTTGGCGGAGCATTCATAATAACTGCGCTCATCAGCGCTTTCGTCCCGACCATCGTTTTCTCCTGTTGAAGACTATTTTCTATGTCCACTGCGCTCTTCATACCACCATTCTTTTAGCAGCCACTCGTTCATTCCTTGTTGTTTACCGGGTTAATGTGGGACTTCGTATGTACTCACCTACCTCACTGACTTTCCAATCATGATATGCACGTACACGATTGGATGGATTTTTCCAGCTGAATCAGACACGTCCACTGTTGAGCAAGCGTAACAAATTGAGACACAGAGCTTGGTCCGTAAAGCATAAAAAATCTCGACAGTTCGTACATCGCCAGTCTCATTCATCAAACACCAGGGAGCGTGAAGCCAGGCAAGTCAGGCCAGTTCCCTAGCTCCGCTGGATCACCACCAATGCGAACCCACGCCGAATGCGATGGCGTGGGCCCGTCAAGAACGAACAGCTGGTGCCAGCCCGGAGGCGCAATGAACGCGTTGGGCGGGGCGGTAATCGTGCAGGTCTGCCCGGTGCAGCTGAACTCGGGAAAGATTGAGCGCGCCCCCATGGTGTTGCCGTGCGTTGAAGACGTTGCTGTGTGCATGTGAGTACGTGTCGGTAGGTAGGTTGATAGGTACGAAAATGAATTATTTAGAATGCGCACCGGCAATGAGTGAGACCCTCATCGTTTCCGTGGTACCTTGGTGCAGAGTCACGGTGATGTCATGCTGGCTACCGTACGCCCAGTCCGAATCGTTCGCGCTGAGACTGAACGAAGGCTGGGTGAAGCCTTGTACCAGATACGGAGGAATGTAAACCTGCGTACGTCGATAAGAGTCGGGCAACCATGAACAGACGAATCAACAGACTTCAATTCGGAACTCCTGGGGTTGGAAGGGGCTTTCTGGGTCTGACCCGGACACGAGAACACGTCCATCCGGGAGGAGAATAGCCTATTGTCCATATCGCTATTAGCGTGGTCCTGAGGGGAGAAACAGACTGACCTCTGAATGGTACAAGCGCGCAACAATAGTTGTGTTCAGAATCGAGATCCGCTGGTTGAATGGCATTGACGGGTCATATAGAAGCGCACTGAGATTCGGGTCATTAGCCAAGCCAAAGCCGGCGAAGCCTTGCACTGCGCCATTGAGAATGAGGAAGGTCCCTGGGAGGATACTTTCAACAAAAGGAACATTAGCATGATCGAGGGACGTA
This sequence comes from Panellus pusillus, assembly GCA_013387415.1. Lineage (NCBI taxonomy): Eukaryota > Fungi > Basidiomycota > Agaricomycetes > Agaricales > Mycenaceae > Panellus > Panellus pusillus. The sequence continues at coordinate 4,547 of QVIE01000556.1, read as the reverse complement.
CCGTCCGGAAGAGCAACTATGCACGGCATTACGCGCACGGAAGGCTGTCTCCAGTGTATTAATCAACATGGAGTTTCACAAGATAAACTTACCATCCTGTCCTCGCACGTATCAGTGATGCGGAGCGTGTCTTGAATGCGCCTCACTCACCTTTCCAGTGCCCATGTCGCGTTTTCGACTTCGGGTTGTATGGAGAGGCAATTATCGAGCGCTATTCCTGCGCCTGGACAGCTACCGCCGCAGACGAGAATTTCCAATGGGTCTGTATAAGGCGCATGCTGAGGAAAAATCACTGCGGCACCCTCCATGGGATATGTCCGCCCCCCCAAGACTATGAAGAATCAGCTGAGCTGACTGAGGATGCAGAAAAAGATCAAAGCCCACAATCATTTACCGCTGCCGGCAGATTGGGCAATTGCTGGATCGTCTCGAATGTTCCTGCATCAATAATTCGCGCCTCGTTATAATACACTGTGAACATGATTGCTCGAATGCGCGGAAATAGATGGATGTGACCCACCAACAAAAAGATTCCCGCTGGGCAGAACGAATACGAAAGGGTACAAATTGTTCGGATCCGTTCGGTTCAGCCAGTCCAAAAACACCGTCGTGTCTCCACCTTCTGGAGTCGGCAGAATTTCGGCGCTTGGCTCCGGCGGACCGTTGCTCCCAGTTTCGCCTCCGATGACCATCACAGTGCCGTTTGGGAGCACCGCGGCGGCTAATTGTCCTTGCACAACGAATTCAAATCGATCAAAAATAACGACGTACTGGGGTACCATCGCTGCTTCTGCAGATGCAGTTCCTCAAAGTTCTCCTCCCAGTCATTTGTGCCGTTTACACCAGCCGATCCGTCGGGCGCATATAATCGCACGCCCTGCGTCGATTGGAGTGACCACCCGCCCACATTGAGGATGCGCGCCGCCTTGTCCGGGAGGATGACGCTGCCCGAGCAGAACACGTCCGATATCACATGCATTTCGCGCCATGCCAGATCAAACTGGTCTACCAAACTAAGGTCAAGTTCGTAGGCCCCGGTGGAGTTTTGGAATCTGTACATGGGTAAGAAGGGCAGTGGACAAACGAAAAAAAAGGACTACTCGGATGTCGGGAATTTCTCCAAGAAAGCGACTTTTCCGTTGATTCCCAATGTTGCAATCAGAGGCACGACGACACTGATCAAGATGGTCGTAACTCGAGAGTACGATCTGAGCGAGGCCACGTACCCAGGAACTAGAAACTATCGCCAGACAATCATCAGCTTCCTTTGGCCAGTGAAAATGAATATTTCACGACTCACCTCATAGCGACCCGTGACCTCGGGTGTATGCCAAACATGTGTCGGTCCCGTCCACACATAATATTGGATCCGGTCCCCACCGCCGCAGAGGTGGAGCGGGTCTCCACTGCAGAAGAGATTGCAATCCGTCTCGGGCTGCAAAGTAACGTTAGCTGCTATGACGTCCGATACGTCTCCGCAGACTATGCGCAGTTGAGTCCTCGAGATTGAATAGACATTGAAACAAAAGGGACTCACAACACTGGAATCCTGCGCGCAGAAAATTTCAGTGCAAGAAAAGTTCATTTTGAAGGAAGACACACCGAATTCCATCCCCCCGGCAGTGTATCCAAAAGCCGCACACTGTTCGAGGCATGCAGGCGCCGAGTTGTTATTCGTAAGGTCGATTTCCCAGGGAAAGACCCGCCCGTTCAGAGCCTCGGCCAGACAGCCCTGAAAAGACCACGAACCGGGAATACTAGAGTTTTGCACCACAGGCACAGGGAGTATCGTGATATCAGGGGAGGTTGAGTATACTGAAAGCCGGTTCCCGGCGCCGCACTGTGCAGACGGATCATTAAGACAGAAGCTCTAATAGATGAGCGGATGCAACATACTGCCTGTCTGTTTAATTTCGGATCGTTGAGTAGATGAACACATTGACCGCGAATTTTCCGGTCACTCACGTCGCGTTGCCTCCACAGGCCATGTTGCAATCAGAGTTCGCAGCCAGCACTGCACCTTCAATGAGTTCGTTGCCGCAAACTACGATCTCATAGTTCAGCTGCGTTTATGGGTCAAAGCATTCACGAACAGCACTGGGTGGAGAATTCTGTTGCCGCAACTGTGTTATTCATCGCGCTGCAGGTCGCAATGCACAATTCGTTTGTCGTGTTCACGTTGTCGACTTCGGTGGGCAGCACGCGACCGAAGGCGTTATCACTGAACGTGGATACAAGTGAGGGGGGGCTTGACTCCAGAAAGTGTAACTCACACAAAACATCCGACATAGGCCCAAGGGCTTGGGAGATCAGTGGCAATGGCAGTCACACCTCCTTGACCACCGCCACCCACAGGCGGGGGAGGAGTAGGGAGGTCGGTTCCCGTAAAGTTGAAGACTGTCAGCGCATTCGGACCCCCACAGCTGTTCCAAATCAGCGATGACTAAAACACCCAACAAAAGCAACACAGACATACAACTCTGAGATATTTCCGGCGCACGCCATATTGCAGGCAGAAATATCTATGGGCGTGCCACCATTGACGACGGCCGTCCCACAGAAACACTGATCCGCAAATTCTGTCCCTGGATAATTGGATGAATGCTGGGGTCATCACATGGAAGACGTTCCAATATATACGTACCGGACAGAGGCATCCCGGCATTGAAGCACGCAGTGGTGCAGGTCTCCAGAGTGACTTCACCGTCTACATTGACTTGATTTGGGAGAGCACGGCCATCCACGTTATCGCTGTGCCACTCAGCATCAAACATAGCTCCTGAAATGCAATATACGTACCTATAACACCCGAGAGAGATCCATGGTCCGATGGAAGTCGGAATGGACGGACGGGGTGGAGGCGTGACGCCCGACCAGAACATATTGAGGCGATCTGCGCCACCACATGATTCTGCGGGATCACCCGTACACGCTAGGTCGCAATCCGTGATTGGGGCGCTTACGCCGGAGTTCTCGATGAAATTGTCGCAATCTGCAATTATGGATGAGAAATCATCAGTGCAAAAGATAGGACTAGGCATATTTACAACACTCCTGCACGAATTGCGGGACTCGATGGGTATGTAAATTTGTAGAGCTCACTGCGCACCTGCATAAACTCCACGCCAGCGAAGATGAACTGCTGAGCATTGCAGAAATCGATACAGTTCTGGAACGTGGTGAGTTTGGGCTGGCGAGAAAGTCGTTCATGTACCTCGACCGTCATGTTGGTGGTGCTGGTGGTCGTTGCCGCCGTAAGTGTCCGCGGGTTCCCATCACTGCGACAGCAAGAGGAGAGTTAGATCGTGGCAAGATTGTCCGGGGGAAAAAGGAGCTGACGTGTAGCATCCAATGGAGGACCAGTTCCCGGGCAACGAAGTCGGGACGGATTGCCGTCGGTGGGAAACCGCTTGCGTAAACGCCGAGAGCTAAGCTGCCAGTTAGAGACTGCTGGACGTGCCCAGAATGCGAGACCAACATAAAGGAGCGCCAGTGAGTGGTGCATATGAGGATGTCCCATCTCGAGAGTTGCCTATCGATATTCTGAGAGGCTCGAATTTTATACGCGGTAGAACCAGAACCCGTTCCTTGGACCGTGTGAGATACTCAGGCCCGGCCCAGATTTGTGAAATTCGATTTGGATGACAGACAGATCCGCCGCCTGAGTTAAAGAACCAGCCGCCCAGAATACACGGGTGACGGCGCCTCGCACAAGTCTGAGTGTGGCTAGAGTGTTGCCACGATGCATCATGACAGAATGCCGCACGCAGTAGGAGCAGAAAAAAAAAGATGCCGCTGATGCTCCGGCAAAAGGCACCGGCAAAGGTTCAGAAAAAGAAAATCAAGCAAGAGAAGGTGGCGCGTGGTTGCACGTGGAACCCATAACAAGAGACAACAAAGACCCCTAGAAAGGAATTTTCAAAAAATAGTTCCAGGAGAATCACTTGTGCCTCGACTTCCCAGGTACCAAACTGCCATGGTTTTTGTTTTATCCTTTGTTTCCTCACCCTGTCTTATAAAAATACCAGTGCAAGCCGCAAAGCCCTTGTCAGCCGGTCCATTTAAGTAGATTGCAACTGTCAGTCACTTGTCAAACCCTATCGGCAAGGGACAGAGAATTTGACTCGAATATAGATGACTTTCACAATACTGAGAACAGTCTTCATTCTCAGTCAAATCTTCCGAGAGAGCACAGCTCGTCCCGCCGCTGGCTATCCAAAGACCTACCGCTTCAGCCTGCAGGGACTTGAGCTGCGCCAAAACTTCGCCTCTCTGCTTGCCGCCCCAACGCCACGTATCATCCTCCAAGAAGCGCCGTATGGTCTCCAAATTACGGATCATTTCATTGTCTACTTCTCCCATCCGCGTTAGCGCCTCCACCGTCATGCCCACTTAGCGCCGGAAGCTGCGCATGGAATTGATGAAAGTCCGCGATCTTGAGAAGCGCGCCGACGCACAACTCTGCTATTGCAGAGATGTTCGGAGTGAGAGGCGGGCTCGGTTCCGCGAGCATACGCGCGCGACGACGGAGGCGACGAAGAAGAGAA
>QVIE01000555.1:0-15064 GCA_013387415.1 Panellus pusillus | reverse complement strand
AACGAATGTGGACTGGAGCATCTCGAACACCTTGGCCATTACGCCCCCGAAGATGCTCGATCAGTCCATCGAGCGATTTGCAGTGGCGAGTGTGAGGTGGTGGACAGTCACAAACTGCTGTGGCGCGCCTTCCCGGAGATTTCCAGACCGTAGTAGGAAGTGTAGCAAGCTGACTGAAGCCTGGCAATGGCACCGTAAGCAGACATGTCGTAGCCGCGTTGCAGGAACTTTGGCGCGATCACGATTGAACTCCGAGTCAGCCCGCAAAATGTCAGGCGGCAACCTCGACGCTTTCATTATCTCTCCCAAGCCCCAGCCGCAGCCGATTGCGACGTCCCAGGAAATCCGCGATCGCGCCTCGTTGTTCGTCGCGACCATCTATGCGGTTTCCACCCGCGTGCAGGCGGAGGCTGCCGTCTCCCACCTCGCCACCGTGACGCACGCGCAGAAGCCCGCGTCGCACGAGATGTACGCGTGGCGCTGCATGGTCCCGAAAGCAGGGCACACCGGGCTCAGCGGGCCCGATGACTTTGAGGTGCGCGAAGGCAGCGCGGACGACGGCGAGCGCGGGGGTGGCGAGAAGATCTTGGCCGTGCTCCGCAGGCAAGGCGTCATCGACGCGGTCGTCATCGTGAGCCGCTGGTACGGAGGCATCATGCTCGGCCCCGCTCGCTTCTCCCATATCGAGACGTGCGCACTGGACGTCTGCCGCGAGTTCAAGAGGATAGAAGACGTCAAGGCAAGTTTTTGTAGGCACGCGGATGTTGCCTTCCTTACATGCGCAGGAGACTCTTACGACGCTTCAGACGTTGGACGACATACTCGCGCAGCTCCGCAGCGAACTTGCTGCATCCACGCATCAAACGCACACTCACCCAAGGTCCCGGATTATGCCGCTTGGATCGACTCGGATTTGCCTAAAGCGCGGCGGCTTATCCGCGCACGAGAAGGTGCAATCAAGAGCGTCAAGAGTTTAATTGCGGCTCAACAGCGACAAGAAACATAATAACCCATGAGCGACCGACGTTCGTATATTATTTTTCAGCGTGTAACTAGCCCATCATCATACATCCTCCACAGTTCCGAGAGCTACCCACCAAGGGAGCTTATCGACCCGACACTTACGAGCGCCGCACCTTCTTTTGCCTAACACCGTTCCAGAAGTGCCGTGCCGGCTCTGAGCGCCGCAGGTCCCCCCTTTGACTCGGGACTTTGCAGAAGTCGAGCTTAGGCGAATATTTCGTCGATCCCGAGGCGGTTGGAGTGCTCCTCGGAGGCGGCTGACATCAGAGCGCTAGTGGTGGTGTTATTTAAGTACGAGGTAACTGGACGGCCTGCAGCGGCGCGCGCCTAGTCAGTCCATCCTGTTCTGCTCTGCTCCCACTTTGTCTATGCAGATACTTCGGTGCGAATGCAGTTGGCGCCCCATCGGACAATCTATGAAGACCAAAGGCCCGAGTTCATTTCGACACGGATCCTAGGAATCTCAGAGGATATCGACTTGACGACGACGCGAATCCCAATTATCCAACCTTCGCGTAAAGACGTCATTCATGGATCGCAAATACACGGTCCTAGCACATACGCTCGGCGTTTGACACCGACGATGCAAAGCGCAGAGTGCGGAATTACCAAGAGGATAGATAGGAGGACAGACGTAAAACAGCACTGGTGCATACGCATGTTGGATATGAGTATTGGTCAAAACGAGAGAAAGAAAAGGGGAGGAACAATAATAATAACGCCTCTCGCATACATGAGGGGTTGCATGGGAATTTCGGATTGCCCGTATCGGCGCACGCCACCTCAGAAACCCCCCTCCCCCCTCACGACATTACAAATCCATTTGAGAGTGGGATATCCAGAATTCCTCGACATGGCGCCGGCTGACAGACTGAATTCGGTACCTTCGTCAAACGGTGGCATTGCACCGCGGGAGTCGGGGAGTCGGGATGGGGGAGGATGCAGTCATCGTGTCCGGGCCGGAGTATCGCCGCCCTCAGACTCCGAGTGGGTAACAGTAATATGTACGGCGCACGCGGGGAAAAAGCGGACCCGGGCAAGTACATATGACAGCGACGGCGACAGCGGCTGAAGTGGATTCACTCCCAGAGGCCGCCGCGACGGACCCATCGAGACGGGATGGGCCGGGGCGTCTCGTAGGCAGGTTGCTGCGGGACACGGCGACACGGGACGCAGGACCAGCATTATATTCAGTGCCCGCTTGTACAGGAGACGAAGATGCAGCGTCGGACGAGCAAAACGCACATACATCTCCGCGTCTGGCACGGAGGTGCTGCAAGTTTGACTTGCGACTCGAGTCCGTGACCGGCTGAGCCAGTCGACGTCGCATCTCCTCATTTGAGCCACGTCTGGCACTAATCATTGCACCAATCTCTGCGAACAAGAGCAGATTGGATAGCAGAAGGGTGAGACGAGAAGCTTTCACCACTTTATAGAAAAGCCATGGGGCATCACGATTCCGAACAGTGCGGCGGGTCGAATGGGATTCGGCACCCAGAGACAAGAGATAGCGACATTCTCGAAGGAACTGAGGCAGATGTGAAGGACACTGGAAGGCAGACTAGGAGACCGATGCTATGTGTATAGTGGCAGATTTCAACAGGGCTCTCGAGCGGCGCCCGGGGCATCAGAGTCACTTGCTTTCGATACATCATGATCATCATGTGCTTGTGGCACCACGTGGGCATCTACAGCAGTGTACAGCCTTATCAACGTGCAGACCTTGGTCACATCCTACGGTGTCCTACCTCCTGGTCCCCCTCTGATCACTTGCTAGCCACTTCAATTTGTGGCCAAGCCTAAGGCTTTCTGTCCTCTGCGTCCTGACTCCTATGTCACGGACAGCCATCATTGACTGGTTTTCTCCCATCGATTTCTTCCACGGCATACAGATATCTCTCATGCTCGGGTAGAAGGGACTGGTGAATGGTTTCTTCAAGAGGAATCCTTCATACGGTGGAAATCTGGTTCCAATAACACTACTTGGTGCAGGGGAATGCGTCAGTACTATAGGCTCTCTATCCTAAGTATCCTCAGACTGACCAGGTTCAAATTTTTAGCTGGTGCTGGAAAGACAATCCTCGCGTAGGCTGCCCCTCTGCTTTTAGCTGCCAATACTAAAACTGATACTCCATACTATTATTACCTGGACCAGATCCAAGGTTGTAGCTCATCTCAGGTTGGCATTCAAAAACATCAAAGATGTTGGCATAGCTTGCATCTATCTGAACTACAAAGAATCTGACAACCAAACACCCTCTCTGCTTCTTGCAAGCCTCTGGAGGCAGCTTATACTTGACAAAGAAATTGGCTCTACTACAGTGTCCTTATATGCAGAGCACCAACTTCGAGGCACTAGGCCCTCTCTGCAGGATGTTGTCAACATACTTAAATCCAGCATAGCACAGTTCTCAAAAGTGTTCTTTGTTGTTGATGCTGTGGATGAATATCCACATCCTCAGCAAAAAGATCTGCTCCAGAGTCTCATAGCAATGGGCAACAACATCAATTTCTTTATAACTGCACGGCCAAGTGTTTCTCCAGAGGACTTTGGCTTTCCAAATCCCAGATCATTGGAAGTTAAAGCAGCACATGAAGATATTCAGGCTTTCATCAGTGCAAAGCTTGAAAGGTCTCAGCATCTAGGGAGATTGATCATGGAAAGACCTGCACTGCAAGAAGAAATTTTGTCAAAAATCATTCTTAGTGCAAATGGAATGTAAGGTTGTGAGAAGTGTCAATTACTCAGGAACTGACAAATTGAGACAGGTTTTTGCTTGCCAAGTTGCATCTTGAATCTCTTTATATAAAGCAAACTGTGAAAGCTGTGAAGGAAGCTCTCGATCATCTTCCAAAGGGGTTGGCTGCAACCTATGATAATGTGATTGACCGCATTGAACACCAACCGGAGGAAGACAAGCAAATCGCCTACTCAACCCTTTCGTGGGTTTTGAATGCAAAGAGGCCATTGACTGTCTGGGAGCTACAGATAGCACATGCTATTGAACCAGATACACCGATATTGGATAAGGACAACATAATGACGATCGAGACCATTCTTTCTCTATGTGCTGGGCTTGTCATGGTTGACAAGGAATCTTCTACAGTACGACTGGCACACTACACAGCACATAGATATCTGGAGGGAATCCAGGCTGAAAAATTTCCAAATGCACAAACAGATATCACATCCACTCTCTTGCCATTCCTTGCCTCTGCAGGACTTCCACTGGACCAATCATGGATACCTGAGAGCATGGCCCCTATCACCAACACTTCACAGCACTCTCCAGCACATGCTGGACAGCCAGAGGTTTCAGGGTTGCAAGGGTACATCCACATTGACTCTGTCAACGGTAAGTGCAGGCCCTTGATCCTGATAACATATGTTGATTGTGCAATTTTAGGTGGACATGGAGGCTCTGGTGGGTCCAGCACACTTGGCTGGAGTGGTCGTGGAGGCCATGGAGGGGGTCCCCAATTTCATGCCCAGGCCATCAATGTGGAAACTCTGAACCAGTATCAACACCCTGAGAGGCAAAACATTCTGTGGGCTATGATACCAGCGCAACTCGCCGCTGGGCTTATTCCTCACTATCTTCCTGGACAACTGGAGCTACAGCCATGGGCACCAGTTAATTCAGACCTACAAGCATGGTCTGCACTTGCTCATCATGTGCATCTAACATTCGATGTTCCTTCCTCTGTTGCTCTTCTTGTCTTTATTTTGAAATGGTTCTTCCAACATCGTCTTCCACCTACTTCCTAGTCCTACCTGTTCCCAGTGTGCCGTATACCCTCCTACTGCACCCTTGTCAAGTGTCTGGATTGCCATTACAAGTTATACACGTACTTGCAGTTTTGATGTAGTTGATTTCCTGTTCTAACTGAAATAGTTGACCTTCGTATACAATATGTGCCACTGACCAGAGAGCTTGAGGGATGCATTCGGTGCACCTCATTCTCACAGCTTCTAATTTTTCTTGTTGGTCCATGTCTTTTGCTCCTCTGACTGGGCATGACGCGAACATCGTCCTCGTCAGATGTGTCAAGTCTGGTATACCAATGAACTGCCTGAAATGACATGAGAAAATAACCTACCTCTCCTAGTTTCCAGCCGCCGTTCCATCTAAATAGCGAGGAGAGGCGAGAAACCTATTGCAGTACAGTGAGCCATAACGACAAAAGGATGGCAAAGGCGGTGGGGGAATGCAGTATCCAGGCCGGAGTATCGCAGCCCTCCGACTCCGAGTGGGTGACAGTAATGTGTACGGCGTACGCGGGGAGAAAGCGGACTCGGGCAAGTACATATAATAACAGCAACAGTAACAGCGGCTGAGGTGGATCCACCCCTGGAGGCCGCGGACCGAGCGAAAAAGGATGGGCCGGGGGCCCCCGGGGCGTCTCGCAGGCAGGTTGTTGCAGGATGCGGCGACACGGGACGCAGGATCAGTGTTATACTCAGTGCCCGTTTGTACGGGAGATGGAGATGAACTTGCGTCGGGCGAGCAAAATCACGGTGCACATACATCTCCGCGCCACGGAGGTGTGCAAGTTCGACTTGCGACCCCAGTCCGTGAGTCGACGTCGCGTCTTCTCATTCGAGCCATGTCCAGTAATCTTTGCAATCTCCACGAACGAGGAGAGCGAATAACCGAAGGGTGAGACAAGAAGCTTCCTAGACCAGGCACCACGTTGGAGGGAAGCTCTGAAGCATCGCAATTCAGCGCGGCGTGGCGAATGGGATTCGGCACCCAGAGAGATTGGGCTTGATGACGAAGCGCCGGCCGGCGGCTACTGTGCGGCCGAGAAAACAGCAAGAGCGCGCGCTTGGCTCCATATATACACTCGTCGTACCTACGAACGTTGGCTAGCAGGGGGACGGGGGGTCCTCAGAAAGTCCGGTCAATTAAAAAAGCAACGAAGCAGCTACAGTAGCTTTCTACCTGCCCGTCCGTGAGCCAATCCACGGGGGCATACATACTAGACATGGCATGACATGACACGAGACACGAGGTGCTCGGTGGCGGCGGCGGCGAAAGCGGGGGAGTTCACTTCGAGCCGTAGCGCGCTTTGCGCCCGATGTCGAACGGGACGTATTTATATTTGATCATGTGTCTGGGTTAACGTTGTAAGTAGGGGGTTACAGCGCGTCAAAAAAAAAAGACGTGGACGCACTGGATTTGCCTCCGCATCGTCAGCGCGAAGAGGACGAAGAAGTAGACGACGAGGATGGGCCAGTACACTGGGACGTCGAAGATTTCGGACAGCGTGCAGAGCAGCGCGATGACGGTCGCACGCGTCGCTGATAGCCTGCAAACAGCGAAATGAGGGCGGGATGCAGACAGAAGCAGGGCGACGTGGCCGCAGCGCACCAGAACTGCCACTCCGGGAGACGGCGGACGAATGGCCGAAACTCGTCGTCACGCGAGCTGGGAAGTGGCGAGTGTTGCCGCCGCCGCCCTCCTCCGCGTCGTCCGCGAGCAGGTCCTCTTGGAGGGAGGGGTCGAATTTGGGCTGGAGGAACGCGAGGAGGAGGTTGAGGAGGTAGATGGCGTGCGCGTAGCAGACTGCTGTTATTTGAACGGACTCTGAAAAATGGATCCTCTCTTGAACGCACCGATGTACCACTATACAAACTCGGTCGATGAGTTTGAAAGCAAAAGAAAGCAAGAAAACGCACGCCCTGGGCGAGGACTATTCGGAGAAAAAAGAGAAAAAGAAGGCCGGCGGTTGCGAGCCAGCGGTTGAGGGTGTGAGGTGTCCAGCGGTCGAGAAGCTGCTGATACTGGCGGGTGAGGCGGGTGTACTGGCCCTGTAAATTCTGGACGGGCGTCTGGTCCTCGGAGGCCGACATCATCGTCGAGGAGAAAGTACTTCCAAACACGCTACAGTAATGTACACCTCTTGGAACGGTATCACCACTTGGAACGATGGCCATTTGTCATCTCCCCGTTGGTGTTTTGCCCTCGGAGTTTTTACCAATACCAGGGGATATATCTGAATTATCATCTACTGGAATGTACAGGTCACCGGGCGGATGGATCCATTGAAATCCAGCATCACCACTGAAAGTGCCGAAAACACAAAATCTTATCCCCAATTGGGGTGATCCCCGACACGTGCAATTTCTCCTCCCCTCCTGGTCTCTCGGCAGCCATGCCTGGACGGGACAAGTTGGAGACTGTGAAGAACAGGACTTTTCAGACTGGTGGGAGCACTATTTCCAGCGTGCAATCCAAAGGGCAAGGAGGACTAGCCGAGTGATTGTGACGCCGTTCCAAGAGGTGTTCGATCACTGATAACAAGATTTTACACTGATCCTGCTCGATATCCACCATTTGTGCACCATTTAGTCTGTTTTCTTGCTTCAAAACAAAGATCTTTTACCAAGATTGTGATCGGCTCGGCCAGGTTTCCCCCTAGGGTCCCTCAAATTTACTCCGAAAGCATTCTTTATTTGGTCGTTCCAAGAGGTGGTACATTACTGTATACTACTCGAACACAAACCCAAACTCGCGCTGCAGAAACGCTCGCATCGGCCCTGTCTCCATTGCCACGTGCAAGACGTCACGTGTCCCGCCCTCGTCGCCCCCCGTCGTGTGCACGCGCGCCAGCCGCTTGCCGTCCGCCGCCATGTGCTCCGCATACATGACGCTCCGCCGCGCGCCCCCGGTGCCCGGCAGCAGGCGCGTAACGAGGAAAAACCCCGTGAACGCGGCGAGCGGATGCGCCTGCGAGTAGTGGTCGTACAGCCCGATGTCGCGTATCGTGATGGACGCGAGGAGGAAGTGCAGCTGGTGCGTCCAGGTGCTGGGCGTGTCCGCATCGGGCACGGAGGAGAACGTGGCAGCGGTCGGTTCCGGGGTGCGGCGGTAGACGGTGTAGCCCGGGATAACATCGATGGGCGGGTCGTCGAGGGGGTCGTGCGGCAGCGGCTCGTACCGCAGCGTCCATGCCTCACGTGAATTTAGGCCGGCCACAGTCGCACCGTCGCGGAGTAGCACGGGGATCGGACACCCGCCGCCCCCGAACCCCACATCACACACGTACCGCTCCCCGCCGCTCCCAGCCCAGTCCACAATCAGTACTATATGCGTGATCGTCCCCACTTGTTCCTCACCACCCCATCCAGCGGGTCGAGGTTCGCCCAGTTCTTATACACCTTCGCCGTCACCTCCGACACGCGGAAGCCCAGCCCCCGCAGCAGCGCCGCAAACGTCGGGTTGTTCGCCCAGCAGTACCCACCCGCGTGTAGCCTAGTATTTCACCTCAAGAGCGAGTCGTTCTCGAAATTGAGCACAAACCGTACGATCCGATCGAATCCCTGCGTGCGGAGCGGCATCGCTCCCAGCGCGCTGCCCAGCACGATCGGCTGCGAGGGCCCGGTCCACGCCTCCTGCGGGACGTGCATGCTCGTCGTGTCTTTCGGTACATGCAGGTGGTGGTGCAGGTACACTTCGGAAAGCAGCGCGAGCGAGGGCGGGGAGTCGGCTAGAGCTGCCGCGAGTTCGATACGCGTCAGGTACGCGGCCACTTGCTCGCGCGTCAACGCGTCCGTCGCGAATGTCGGCTCGCGGCGCATCGTGAACAGTGAAAATTTCTATCGTGACTCGATGGCGTGATTGCAATACTAGTACTATATACTACTGTACAGAGCCATTAACGCTCTCCTCCGTCTTCGGTTTCTTCGTTCTCCTATCCTCACCCCCCTCTCCCGAGGGACCCGCTTCCGATTGTCGTCCCCGCTTCACCCCCCTCTTCTTCTTCTTCCGCCGACTCTTACTAGCATCCTCGTCCGAAGACTCATCGACGCCTCCCAGCTCCTCCGGCGGCTTATACTCCGCCGCCCCTTATCAATCTTCTTCCGCCGCCGCGTCCGTATGGGGCTGCCCGACGCCGCAGCCGCGATACCCTCCTCCTCCGCCTGCCGAATGCTCCGGTCCGCGGGGCTCTCGTCGTCGTCGTCCTCCGCGTCGTCGTCCGCCCCGTCCGTCGTCTCGCCAGCCTGCGACCACGCAGAAGGCGAGCGGGATCGCTTGCGCCGCCGCGCCTGCACCGACGCCGTCGAGGATGAGTTCGGCGGCCGGTTCGTGGACGTGGACACCGACGCCGGCGACACAGCACCGCCCTCACCCTCGCCCCTCGACGTCGACGCAAACGATCCGCCCGATGGGGGGACCCGCAACGTCAGCTCCTTGCGGCGCACCTTCCGCATCCTCGGCTCCTCGTCCGGGCGGGGCACATAAAACACCTCCTGCTCGCGCAACAGATCCACACCCACAAGCTGCCGTATCGTGCCCATCAAATACGAATTGAGGTACAGCGCCTCGAGGTCCGCGATCCGGCGCTCCTTGTCTTCGGCCGTGGGGTCCCCCTCGTCCTTGATGTCCTCTTCCTCCATCAGCTCCTTGTCCCCGAGCGAGCACCCCGGCACGAGGAACCACACGCGCTCGCTGTTCGCCTCCTCCGCGCCGTCCTCCGGGAGGCTGATCTTGTGATACCGGCAATGCGCGCGCGTGACGGGCGAGCCTGCGGCGGGTGTGTTTCGCGGTTGTTGAGGCGCGGGGGGTATCTGGACGGAGCTCGTAGACGCCGTAGGCGAGCCTTCGCTGACGCTGTTAGTGCGAGATGGCGGCGTGGGACGCTTTTGCTGGTGCGAGGGCTGGCGGGACAAGGATGATTGTTGGCGGTGGAGAGCTGCACGGTGATGAGAATGGGCGTGCATGAGGGGAGGAGGGGGAGGAGCGGGTGGGGCGGGCGGAAACTTCGGTGTAGCGAGTACCGGGCGCGCAGCTTTGATGATACTGTTTACTCGAGGAAGGAGGCTGGGTGACGAATCTGCGACCGAAGATTGTCCATTGGCGACTGAGGAAGCACGTGAGGAACTGCGGCTGCCAGGATTGAGCAAGCGAGCAGCTGAGCTAACACTACTTGACGTTGAAGAGGTATCATCGTCGTTGATCTCTTTGGCTTTCCCTTTCCCCTTTCTATTGCGCTTCGGTGGATCGCGGCGCAAAAGACGGGTTTCCGCAACCTTCCCTGAATTTCCCCTGGTCGAGGCGGGTTCTTGGAGAGACTCGTCTCGCTTGCGTTTCCGAGATGAAGATTCGACGGAAGGACTGCGGGTTTGGTTTCGGTGACGGGCTCCACTTCAGTTACTGCAGTGCTCTCAATAGGTTCGGGCGCTGCCGGGGGCTAGACTCACTGCGTTATCCTAATCAGTATGATCCAAAACATATCAGATTGAGATGTACCTAGTACGTTCTGTCGCCTCCACCGGCCGGCCATTGACGTCTTCCGCAACCTCTCCAGTCGGCAGTGCGACGTCTTCAGTGGGTGGATTGGTAGTCTCAGCGAGATCGACAACGGCTTCTTCAGTCTCTTGACTTGGACTGCTAGGCTCGTCTCCCTTCGACATTTCATCCCGTACTTCGAGATCAGAAGGCGCCATCGATACATCGCCAGACGCCAGCTTTCCGGAGGAATGCTCCTCTTGCACCGGGCCATTATCCTGCCGAACTTCAAGGACGGAGGGCGCCATCAACACACCGCCTGGGGTCAACTCTTCGGGGGCATCCTCGACTTGCACCGGGTCGTTGTCCTCAGCTTTAGGATAGAGGCCGCGCGGTCGAGAGCTAGCTCATCTTTGACGGTTGAGCTGGCTTCGTCGGTAAGTTGCTCCCCATCATTCACACCGTCCTCAGCTTGAGGGGTAGAGGGCGCGTAGTCAAGAGCTAGCTCATCTTTGACGGTTGAGCTCGCTTCATCGATGAGTTGCTCCACATCATTCACGCCCCCACCCACGGACGAGTTAGAATCCACGTAGTCAGGGTCATCGTCCCCGTCCGCATCAGTCTCATCGTCCTCAACTTCCACGGGGACAACAGACTCCGGCGCGTCGTCCTCTGCTTTGAGATCCGATTCCGCTGGATATTTGAGTTCCATTTCGTCACCATCGAGGTCGTCCTGATCTTGGGAAGTGGCAGCAGAAGTTGCGTCGCCTTGAGTATTTTCTTCCGAGCTTGTCTGGGAGATCGCAGACGATTCTCCTTGTTCCGTAGGTTCGGGATGTTCGTCCGGCGTAGACAGACTGTATGGATAGGGATCAACTTCTAGCACACGTGTAGCGCTCGGTACCACCAAAAGCGGGACTTCTTCATGAGAGATAGTGGACTCCGACTCTGGTAGATAAGATTGTGCAAGCAGAGGACGGCCCGCGACTTCCTCTGCGGACGGAGTATTCATACCGGTCTTGTCGGGAGCTGCGAATGCCTCCTCTGCGGACGGTCTATCGTTGTTGTCGGGAACCACGGATACCTCTTCAACTTGGTGTCCCGGTGTAGGTTCATCGATAACCTCTTCCGTGAAAAACGGTGGCTGCCTACAAGTACCTGAAATCAGAGCGTAGAAGAACCATGAGCACAAATATGACTGACTCCGCGATGGGATCCTCGATATTCATATCCGGTGAGTACGCGATCACGATGGTTTTCTGCCGCACTTCGGCATCAACTCTGCGAATGCTTATTAGTCGGTTGCTGCATTAGCAGAAAAAATCGCTGACTCGGGCGGAAGGATAGCAGCTTCATCTTGAACGGGTTCGGCTGCATCTTCGTCGAGTACGGCTGTCACTTGCGCCGCTCTACGGAAGATGCATGAAGATCAGTGCTGCCTTCCTGGAGTGAGTACGACACGTACACGTCGGAAATGATTCGATAATCGTTCTCTGCTGCTTCTTCTACCTCGAGCAGATCCGTATCGGGAATGGTCGCTGGCTCAGAATCCGCCTGAGCTGCAGAAGGTGTTGGTGCCGAAGAAGGAATCTCGGAAGGGGGGTAAACAAGCCTGATTCGTGGTCCACTTGCATCGCCTTCAGTAACGATGCTGGCATGGGATAGGGTGCGCGAAGATCGAATGATGTAGGGAGAGTTGTCAAATCATCGTACGGATCATGGACGGTGGGGTCGGCCGAAACAGGCATGGGGACATGGTTGGGTAAGGGGCTGCCCTGGTCTCCGTTGGGTTTGGCAGCGACTTCAGCATTCATTTTCTCTTCAAGAGGTGCATCAGCGGAGGCCGCTGGAGCCTGTTCATGCAGCGGAAAGAGAGCCTGGCTTTCGTTGCCCGGTTCCTTTCCAAGAGATGGATCAACGATATCCTGAAGGAGCGCCGCTGAATCCTGAGCTTCGTTACCCAAATTTTCGCCAGCAGATGGATCCTGCGAGACAGGATCCTGCACTTGTTCCGGCGTTACAGTGTCGGATATTTCTTCAAGTGCTGCCATACTGGGATTCTCGACGCCGAGATCGAGGACATCCTGCCGCTGAGAAATCGCAGCCAGTTCATCTATCTGGGGCGCCACGGGGTTAACGTTGGCTAAAGCCTCGTCCACTAGAGGAAGGTCTGGACAAAGAGAGTCCCTCCCCAGCTCATCGTCGACCCTGAAAGCATCGATGCTCATCCCACGAGGGTCAGTTTCGTAGTCTGTGAACGGTTCTTCCACGATGAACTGATGAGGATCAACGGAGGTGTTGCGCGAGACGGTGTACGCGTCGAAACTCTCCTCGACATCGTCTGGCGTATGCTCGTCTTCCTCGATCACGGAGTACTCCTGCTTCAGACTCTCGGCCGAGAACGAGCCTGCGATATCATCGGTCAACACATCTTCCTCGTTTGACGGCCAGTTCTCAATATCCGACACGGTCTGCGTGCCGGCTTGGAACGTAGGTAGGAGATCGCTGGTTCCGTAAACGTCGACCGGCGGATCCTCCTCGCTTTCAAAGACTTCATATTGCATCGGCGTTGCTAGATGCCCGGAGCCAGAGGCGGGCACGCCGTGGACAAATGCGGGGGATGATCCCAGTCCAGGTCTATCATCGACCATGTCAACAGATGAGTGGACAGTTGAAGGACAACGTACGACTTGAATTCTCATTATCTTCCCCCAGCTCGTCGACGTCGAGAACTTCGAAGGTGGCGTTTTCAGGCGCGAGTTCAGGTTCGATGGGGACGAGAGGATGGGGCTTGAACCCGGAAGGTCGTCGTTGCCGAGTTCATCCGGCAAGGTAGAGAGTGGACGGCGTGTTTGAGCATCCTCTTCTTCTCCCGGCTCGCCGTCGTGAGCAGCGTGTTCTTCGTCCGAGTCCAGTTCGATAACCTCGGGCTCCTCGTCTTCTTGCGAGCCAGCATCGTCCCGTAGTTCGTCTTGCTCGTCTCTGAAAACTTTCCTTCTACCATCCCGCGAGTAAATAGGTGGAAGATGGGAAACGGCGTCTTGGGGTGGAGGCGATGAGCCCAAATCTTGTCCTTCTTCTTCTTCGGACTCGGAACCTGTTTCCTCAGCCTCGTCATCGTAGTCGATATTCTGCGCCGCAAAAAACGAAGTTGGATCCGCGTCGTCCTCCCCGTCCGAATATTCCTCGCCATAGCCGAAGTCTTCTTGTAGGACAGTTCCGTTTGCGGCAGGCTGCTCTGTGTCCACTTCGTCGTCGGAGATGATTTCGATGGCGTCCGGAGCGGCCTCTTCTTCGTCCTCATCCTCAGCCTCCTCAGCCTCCTCCCCTTCTTCCTCCGCGTCGTCCTCGCGACGGCCCGCGTACTTTCTGTACCGCGCGTGGGCGTGAGCAGAGCTCTCCCCATTCCGTAACGCGTACTCTTCCTCCTCCTGCTCTTCCTCCGACGTCCGCACTTCCTCGTCCTCGTCCTCCTCCTCCTCGTCATCCTCCTCCCCCTGTTCCTCGTATCTTTCGTCCCAGTCCCTCTCCCCATTCTCTTCCTCTTCACCCTCATCAGAGTCCAAGTCTATCTCGATGGGCGCCGAGCGGTCTCCCTTGCCCAGCCCAGGGCCCTCTCGCGGGTCGCGACCCTTCCCCTTCGCATTGACAGACTGCGCCCGCCGCCCCGCAACTTCTGCAAACGTGTCGTCCAACTGCGACTGCTCATCAGCATCTGCAGCATCAGACGCGACGGCCTCATCCCGCTCGTCGCCCCGAGGATACTGCCACTCCGTCCTGACTTTCTGTCTCGGCCTCGCTTCCGCGCGGTAGTCGAGCGCATCACGCAGCGCGCTGGTGATGTCCCCAACCCACGCGTCGAATTGCGGCTGGGTGAATTTTTCGTATGGATTCACGATGGGTGCTTTTGGGAGCGGCGCGGGCTTGGAGAAGGAGTGCCGGGCCACAGGGCGTTTTGTGGGCTCGCGGTAGAAGTTGAGGGAGGGCGGGGTCATCGGTGTTTCATACGCGTTTTGTGGTGGCGGACGGGAGGACACGGTGCTATATACAAGGTACAACAAGATCAATCAATACATCAATCACATCACATTGGTTCTGTGCCGACGACCTCTCGATTGTCGTCTATTGTTATCCGCAGCGAATTTCCCGTCCATCGAGGCTGCTGCGAAGCAAAGCCAATTTTCGGGCCGTCCCGAAGAAAACGTAGCCAGGAATATACCGGTCCACGAATCTGAGCTTGAGTGTAGTGTGCGTCGAGTGGCAAAGTAGACCACCTACGCCTTGACGCCGGCATCCGTCATGCCCTTACCACCGTTGCGAGCCTTCATATTATGTTCTTGCTGTAACCGCCACGAGTAGATGACAGAAAGATGGGACTGGTCCTCGCTCGGAGAAAAAGGCTGCAGCTAAATGGCATACTTACGACATGTACGCACCACAGAAAGTCAGACCGACCTGCACAAAAGTGTCGAAGAAATCCCACAAAGGCATGTACTGCTTGAGCGCCTCGTTCACTTGCACCACGTCGTCCTTGCGCACGGACTCCCCCAACCCAAGCCGCCGTCGTTCCGCTGCCCAAGCGCCATCCCACCGCGCGTCCAGCTCAGCCAGGGGCAGAGGATAAAACCCGACACACCAGCCTTCGAAGATGACCACATCCACGCGCCGTGCAACGTGAACTGCGCCATCAGAGCCCAGGGGGACGCGGTCGCCTTCGCCGTCGAACAGACTTTATCAATCGCGGCAGTTCGACGGGCTGTCCTTGCTTAAGTGTGTGATGACGTGTAAGCCCAGAGACACGTCGT
>QVIE01000303.1:0-12541 GCA_013387415.1 Panellus pusillus | reverse complement strand
GGCGGGGATGTGGGTTCGCGGGCCATGAGTGGTGGACGCGTACACAGAACAGGAGCGCGAAGAGGATGGCGAGTGCGCTTCTGTCCACTGAAGCCGATACGCGAGGTCGATACGCGGTCACGCTTCTCGGTGGTGGACGGAGGCCATTCGCGTATGTACAACATTTCACAACAGACTTTTTGTATGTACAGCACTTCACAACAAGCTTTTGACAACCTCCACAATACGATCCCCAATCTCCACCGTCGAGGCTTTCCCGCCCAAATCAGCCGTCCGCATTACCGTACCCGCCAAGCGCAGGGTCGTCGAGGACCCGCGCCACGGCGTCCTCGATGACCTTGGCAGGGCGCTCGAGGCCGAGGAGTAGCGGAGGAGCATGGCGGCGCTGAGAATGGTGCCGATGGGGTTGGCGATGCCCTTGCCGGCGATGTCGGGGGCGGAGCCGTGGATGGGCTCGTACAGGCCTGGGTAGGTTTGAAGTCCGGGGACGGATGGACGGCGGGCGGCGAGGGAGGCGGACGGGAGGAGCCGAGGGAGCCCGGGATGACGCTGGATTGGTCGAGAGACTGAAATAGAGGTGTGAACGAAGTAAAAATGGCTTGCGAGGGAACATACATGTCCCCGAAGAGGTTCTCTTGTGAGAACAACGCCGTTGAGCTTGCGGGGTTGGAGATGATGAGCATGGCGGCGGAATCGACGAGGGTGGTGGTCGAGCTTGATCTGGGGGTACTCTGCGGCCAGAGTTTCTGGTTACGACCTTTGCGCCACAAGCGGGAGCTGGCGAGGACATTGGCCTTGTCGATGGAGTGGATGGCGGGGGCGGGTTTGTGGCCCATGGCGATTGTCGCGGCGACACGGGTGATGCGCTGGACCTCGGGCACGGTGTAGACCATGGTGTGTCCCAGGCGGGAATCGGCGTCGGCGCGGCGACCGTGAGGCGAGCTCCTGGCGGGGGCCGAAGTAGATGCCGCCGATGAGCTCGCGGAGGACGATGATGTCGACGTCCTTGACGATCTCGGGCTTGATGGGCGACGCGGAGAGCATGCGACTGGGAGATGAAGTTGGCAGGCCGGATGTTGGCGTAAGAGGCCGAGTGCTTTGCGCAGCTTGAGCAGAGCGGGTTCGGGCGGATCTTTGCGTCGACGCCCCATTTTGGGCCGCCAATCAGACCCAGCAGGATCGCATCCGCCTCCTGGCACGCTTGGGAATGTGTGCGCCGGCAGCGGGTCCCCGACGCTCTCGATCGCAGCTCCCCCGAACGCAATGCGTCTCCAGCTTCAGTTCAAAGTCCGCAGACCCCGCAGATACTGCCTCCAGCACACGAACAGCCGGGACCGACGACCTCGGGCCCGATTCCATCCCCAGGGGGAGCACTACGATGCGGAAAGCCATGTAGAAATGTCGTCTTTCCCATGATTTGTATTTCAAGGGTGTCCCGGCCGACTAAAGCCGAATCCGATTTGGCTCGCCTCACGAAAATAACACGAACACTCCGACGCGTCTCTCTCAGACTCTCTCGATGTCGCTCGTCACGCCGCCGAGCGTCCGAGCTCATCGCATGCCAGCAACTCGTCGGACATCGTCCCTCTCATCTCCATGGGACAAAACTGCCTTCATCTCGGTACTCCCATCTCAATCTACCCCGATTCCGTCCCAACTCCCTCTCCCAGGGCGCCTACGGGCCTCTCCGTCCGCCCCACCGCGCCAAAGTCCCAATATGGATCGCGCTCATCCTCAAGCAGAAGAAAAAATGCCACATCATCGCCCCTGCCTGGCTCACCGTCGGTGCGTTTTCCTCCCTTTAATCCATCATCTTACCTGACCCCAACAGAGTACCTCCAGCACAAGCTCACCCAAGAAACCACCCAGGCGCAGTTCAACACGCTGCCATTCCGCTTCGCCGAGATTTCACGCGTGTTGCTTGACGTGTAATCCTTTCACACCCTCCCAGGCAGCTGACAATATTCGTTCCAGCGCCGCTGACGATCTGCACAATCCGGACAAGCTTCGAACATTGCTCAAGGATCTGCGAGAGGCCCGCCAGGCAAAGGCGCGCGCCGGTCTGGAGAGCCTCGAGCATTCAACACTCGGGGTTCGCTTTTCGTTGTTCTCCCACACCCTGCCGACTGACGTATGGCATCTAGCTCTCAAACCTTTCCGCCATGGAAATCAACGAAATCCGACCGTTCTTCACCCAAGCGATTGCCGTCCTGGGTCAACTACAGCCATGATCAATCTCAGTCCGATTTCGCATCCAACTTCTCCAGCACCCTCGCCAGCTGCTTCTTCAACTCCAGTATCTCCTTCAACATCAGCTCTTCGCTCGACTTCCCACACACACCACATCAGCCATTCCACACATTCCACACACACATACAAAAAAGCACGCACCTGATTCGTATTCGGAAACCCCTTCACCAGCTCCTCGAACCTCACCTTCGAAATCACGCGGCCGCCCTCCTCCTCCTCGCGCGCACCTCGGGATCGCGGTACTCCGGCCGATCCTCCGGGCCCTCGTCCAGGCTCAGCCACCGCTTCACCCACGAATGCTTGCTCGCGTCCATGTCCACCACCGCCTCGTAGAACGCGATCAGCACCAGCGGGACGAAGAACACGACGCCCATGACGACGCGGTTCAGCTTCGCGTACGTCGCGGGGACAGGCAGAGTCTGCGCGTTCATCAGCGTCGAGATTGAGGCGAGTGTGAGAAGAAGAGACGCACTCGCACGGGGAGATGAGGAACACCTCGATCAGGTTGAAGGGCGCGGGGTAGACGTAGCTGTCCGGCGCGCGTATCATGCCGATCGTCTTGCTCGCGAAGAACGCCAGATACTGCGCCTCCGCGTCGTCCACGACCTACATAACATTCATTGTCAGCCGCAACTCCCTATGACTAAACCCGTACGTCAGAATACGCCGACGAGAACAGCGAGATGAGGATGTTCAGCAGGATGAGGCAGGTCACGATTCCCCAGACGTAGTACAGCATGAGCCCCATTGTGCTCCCCGAAAACTTGTCATAGTTCGGGGACTGGAGGAGCGCTTGGATCAGGACGTTGAATATCTATACAGCGCCATCAGATAGATGCACAGTGGGACGAAGACATACGTACAGCGCCCGAAGGCTCGGCCGAACCATCCGACGCATCGAGGGCGTACAGACCCTGCGCGAAGCCGATGCTGAGCACCGACAGCAGCTGCACGAACGCCCGCTTAGCAAGGCGAAAGAGGCGTCGGGGCTGCACGCACCGCGAAGAAGATCCCGCTCTCCTGGAGCATACGCGCGACGCAGATCTGCATCGTCCCCACGTACCTGTGTGTGTCCTCTCAGCTGCGTGCGCGGTACGTGCCAACGGCGAACACGCACTTGTAGCCGTCAAAAACGGTGATCAGCTCTGCACATACTCAGGCGTCCTTTTCCGCAAGAAGGAGAAACCACACCGCACTCACTCATCCTGGGCATTTTCGTTTCGTGTTGAACGGAAGGTTGAAAGAGAGAAAACGATAGCGCGCGGAGAGCTCACCACATCAAGGGGGCCGCAAAGCTGAGGATCTGGAAGCTCTTGAGCCGAAACGCGGCGCTCTGGTCCTCGTTCGCGCGCGACATGCCCGCGGCGCGCAGGACAAAGGCAGCCGTGAGTATCCCGTCCGTGACCATCGCAACTGCACAACGCAAATCAAAATCGGATTGGAATGGCACTTCGCGGTTGTGAGACGCCCGGCGCACCGATCATCCAGAAGTTGTATGCCTTGTAGGTGACGAACTTGAGGAGCTTGTACAGCCGGCTGAGGTCCTCGAAGAGGAACGCGAGGGCCATGGTGTAGAGGATGATCTCCCAGAAGTCCAGCTCTGGGGGTCCCTGGGATCGCTCGAGCGGCTGCCGGACTTGAAAGAAAGGGTTTGAGACGTCCCGAAGAACGATGGAAAACATCATTACCGGCTTGTGAGTAAACTAGAAGGAAGAACAGCCAGACGACAATGCGGAACATGCTCTGGTATCTGTGCCGCTGTTGGGGGGTCGGTGCAAAGCAGTCAGAAAAAATCATACCGCGGTACGGACATCCTGGAGGGATCAAGACGACGCAGGACGGAAGGGCCGTCGGTATACGTGTCGGCGTACGGAACGTCTACAGTCCGTGAGGTTGGTTATTCGCGGACTGCGTGCAAAACTGACAATCGATGTCATGGTTCATGTTGTTCTTCTGCACGATTTCGCCGCGCCAGACGGAGTTGACGACGTTTTGGGCCTCGCTCGAGGAGAGGAATATGGTGCTGAGACCCGTCATAATTAAAACGAACGTCGGGATGAGATGCTGCCTACCAGTGAGAGTCGATGGCCATCTCGAGAGCACTCGCCATGTCGCTCTTGTCTCCGTCGCCGTCGATATGTTGGAAGCGCGTAGACATGATGGTATTGACGGTTTCTGGCGGCGCTGCATGCAGTATACGGCGGGCCAATACTTCGCACGCAGTCGCTATCAACTTGTTAGCACGACCAATTGGTGTTCCTGCCAAGGACCCACCTCGTCCGATGTTCTCCCCGTAGTCAGCAGGATTGTGGTCCGCATCCCACATGAAATCAACGCGAGCGCGCAGTAAACAGTATGGGAGCGCTTCGAGAAAGTCACCGGCAGCGGCATGGTATGCTTTGATGACTTGGGGCGTGATGACGCGGCTTGTTGGCTCGTTTATTCTGACAGAACGCGTAAGGGCGTGTACTTGGGCGCAGAAGAGTGGTTACGATGCAGGATCGACCTCGACGGGAAGTAGGGCGAGAGTCAGCGCACGCAGGCGTTTGATGAGTTCTAAACGCGGTTGACGGTCGGACAGAAAAGAAAGAAGATGAAAGAACTTGTGAGGGTTGCCGGCGAGGGCTGGGGATCGTTGAGGGCGACGAGCGGCGGGTGTTCCTCGGAGTCCATGATAGACGTGCGTGATCAAATAGATCAACTTGACTGCGAACGACGATGCCCGTAAGTCTGCTGCCAGCCTGTTATTCTGTCTCGAACCTCTGCAGCCTACCACTCTTCCTTCAATGAGGAGCCCGACATGCGCCTGGCCGGAAACATGGCCATTCTGTCTATCCGGACTAAAATTCGCGGTCCAGCCCCCATAGGTGAATAAACTGCGCCCGACCACCATCTCTCTTACACGCCCGCAGCCGACCCAGACGCACCCGATATCATCGACGAAACCCTCGACCTCTTCCGCGCCAACTCCCTCTTTCGCAACTTCGAGATCAAGGGCCCCGCAGACCGCACCCTCATCGTGCTCATCCTCTACGTCTCCGACTGTCTCGCAAAGCTCGGCAGCGCCCGCACCGTCCCCACCCAGATCGAGGCCTCCAAGACCCTCAACACCCTCTCCGTGGACAACTTCCCCATCCCCGGCGACGCCAACTTTGCCCTCAACGCGCACTATGCTGCGCCGTCCAGTCGGCAGGAAGCCGGTCCGTGTGCCAGCTGCTGCGCCCTTCGGCCGTGTGCTTACTTTTGCTAGACTATCTGCGACAGTACCTCGTCCAGGTCCGCCAGGAGCTCGCGGCGCGTCTGGTAGAGCGCTTGTACGCCGACGGGACAGGCAAGCCGAGCAAGTGGTGGATGTCGTTCCAGAAGAGACGGTTCATGAACAGGAGTCTGGGTTAGAGCGCATGTACTACACGACAGAGAGATATGTATTATTCTATTCAATCACTTCCGCCGCTTCCGCTCGTTGGGATTCTTGCGACCATATCCGATCGCGGGCAGGTCGCCGTCCCGCCCAGAGTGGCGCACCGTCCGGCCCTTGCCGCCCGCGCCGACGCTCAGCATCTCCGGCACCCAATCCGGGTCCATCCAGCTCCCGAGTCCAACAGTGCCGCCCTCCCCGAGGATGCCTTTATTCATCTTGCCTCTTCCCGCTGACGTTTCCCGTCCGCCATCTTTTTCGCGCGAAGGTACTCGGACTGGTCCTCGCGTAGGATCAGGCCCTCCCCCGTCCCCTTCTTGGCCGACCCGGGCTTGGGCGCGGGATAGAGTACTTTGTGCCCCGCAGACGATACTGGAATTGGATTTGAGATGGACCTGCATCGCAGGCGTGTCTGCCCCTGCACCCGGGCTGGAGATCGTCACCGAAGCCCGTAATAGTGTCGGGTTCCCGCAGGACGGACAGAATTTCTTCGTATTGTCTTTGCATATTCTGCAATTATTCCCCCTGATGAGTAAACCGGGTTGAAGGATTCGATTAAGAACGCACTTGAAGCACGCGTGGCAGCGCAGCACCCAGCTCTTGACCTTCTGTATGCGTTTGCCCTCGACGCCGATGAGGTTGAGGCCCATCTGCAGCAGCACGTTCTGCATCGCAAAGTCGGCGGTCATGCACCCCGCGCCGAGCACCTCGTCGTCCTCCGCCTTCTGCTTCCCCTTCTTGCCCGCGCTGGCGCTCGGGAGGAGGTCGAGAGCAAGGGACTTGTGCAGGGAGACGTTGGACGGCGTGATCCACTCCCCTTCGCCGTCGTCCTCGTCCGAGGGGTCCTCGAAGATCGGCTCGGGGGACGAGGGCGGGGATGCGGCGGGTTCGGGTTCGGGTTCGGGTTCGGTGGGGGAGGGCGGCGTTCGTTCAGAGATTGTAGTTCGACGTTGAGAGGTTCTAGGTTCTCTTCGCCGTCTGCGGGCTCTTCCCCAGATTCCGGGTCGGCTTCCTCAACGGATTCCCCGTCGAGGGGTTCTAGTTTTCGCTCTTCACCGTCTTGCACAACCTCGTTCTCCAGCCGTGTTTCTTCGATGGTGTCTTCGAGTGGCGGGTCCTCCGAAGCTTCGTCCGTAGACTGTGCATCGTCGCGCGCCTCGTGTTCGGGCTGGTTCGCACTCTACTATCGCCTGCAGTCAGCAAGCACCCCGGCGGCCAACGATCATACAAACGTGCCTCGTTGGCTAACCTTGCCGCTTTTTCGCGCTCGTGGATCGCATAGGTGAGCGCGAGGACGCATAGATCCGGATGCGAGAGCACGGCGTAGTCTCCTGTCTTTTTGGCCCATTGGATGACTGGTAGCTGTACATGAGGCTTTGTGGAGCTATATGGGTGGAGACAGACCGGTTGATAGGCTGGCTGGGTCGGGTGCTACGACTTCAATGTTGACGCCGGCATTGAGACCGAGGCGCTCGAAGTGCTCGCGTGCGCGTTTGTCCTTGAGCTCCGCAAGAACCTGGGGGACAGTCAAATACGTTTCCGCGAGTCCACGGAGGGGAGAAAGCGACAACAGAGGCCCAGCATCGAGCACCAGATTTTTGCAGCGCGGGGTGGACATCTGAGAATTTTTATCGGCCGCATCAGATCCTGATCACATCAATGATAGTGGGTGACGATCACATGCTCGTTGAAATCGCGACCCGGACATTGTCTGCTCCTCGCGCACCACCACTATTCCTACACTCTCCCTTATCACAGACCTCGCAGCGGCCGTCGGCGTCGCTGCTCTCATAGCCATGATCGGCTACCACACCAAACAGGTCAACACGTACGGAAAACGGCGCCAACGTATAGTGAATGTCGACCCTGAACGGCTACCTAAGGCACCCGCAACCATATTCGACGACCTACCCCCGACCCAATGGGCCCCCGTTGCCTCGCGTATGAAGAAGCGCGAGAACGCTCCCAAGTCCCAGTCGTCCAAGATCCTGCATGTGAGCAAGAAGAAACAGCGACTCTCACCGCCGTTGCGCAAGGCGTTGCCCCAGATTCGGCGGCTCGAAGAAGAGGGGGCCCACGGAGCGCTCACTCCCGCGCGTCGGCCCCTTGGCGTGCGACCCCTCAACACGCCTGGCTCGCCTGCTGTTGCCGCAAAAGCGCGCCTGGTATCGGGGAAGGGCCTCCCGCCGGTCAATGCGGGCTTCTCTCCTTTCGTTGATATCATTGTGCTGGACGATCAGGGCAAGACGGTTAGCCAGGAGCGGAGGATATCCGGACCGCGGTTCAGTCTGTCGGAGGAGGACTCTCCTCCTCCGCAACCTAGAGCGCCTCGGAGAGGTCTCGCGTTGAAGAGGGCTTTGATTATCGACTCTGAAGAGTCGGAATCCGATGACGGGAGGGTAAGTGCGGTGTCTGAACCACAGATCGGTCAGTCTAATTGTGCATTGAATATCATTTTTCCTGACTGCCGTGCAAGATGGTGATAGGGAGGATGATTTCCCTCCACCGCCCCGTAAAGTCGTCAAAGTGAAAGTCAAGAAAGCTGCCCCTCAGCTCGTCGAATCTGACGAGTCAGACTCCGATGATTCTTTTCCTCCAGCGGCTGGGAGCATGAGACCGTCTCACAGCCAGGTCGAAGTTGTGATAACGCGACGTCCAGTCGCTTCAATCGCTATACCTACTACTCCAATTATACCCAGCCGACCTGAACCTCCTGTTCGATACCAGCGCGCCGCCTCCCCGCACCCGCGTCCTCGCCAACTGACACCCATTGGCAGCCGCGGCAACCGACTCTACGCTCCGCCCTCTCCGCCCTCGCCTCTAACACCCACTGACGGCGACCTCAGCATTGACTTGTCTTCCCTCAACATCTCTCTTTCTCCCTCGTCCGGACGTTTATCCCTTGCAGAGGAGACGCCTGAGTACCTCCAGCCTCTGCTAGCCGAATGCGGGCAGAGCACATGCGGGCTGCACGAATTTTCTTCGTTCGTAAGATCCTTTCCGTACGACCCACTGGTGTCTGCGCACAAGCACGCCGGGCAGGGATTCCGCAAGATTGGCGAGGCGAGCTATTCGGAGGTGTTCGGCATCGGGGACGTCGTGCTCAAGGTGATCCCTCTCCGCGACGAGGCGCAGCGGAGGCTGCGTGCGAACATGAAGGCGGCGGACGTCGACGGTCCCGCGGAGACCGACGCCAAGGACGTGCTGAAGGAGATCATCGTGACGCGCGCAATGGGCGAGGTGTGCGACGGGTTCGTCAAGTTGCTTCGCGCGTACGTCGTGCGGGGTACCTACCCGCAGGTATTGCTCGAGCTCTGGGACGAATACTCTCATCGTAAAGGCTCAGAAGGCGTTCGTCCAGATACTTTCGCGGTATCGCAGGCATACGCTATTATAGTGCTTCCGAATGGGGCCCTGATCTCGAGGCGTACAGTTTTGCGGCAAGGAGCGGCTGGAAGCAGGCGTGCAGCGTCTTCTGGCAGGTGGCAAAAGCGTTGGCGCACGCGGAGCAGCTGGTTTCTTTCGAGGTAAGCAATTTCATGTAGAGGACACTCCTGATCTGACGCGTCGCAGCATCGCGATCTACATCTCGGGCAGATTCTGGTGAAGGATGTTGGTGTCGCGGCGCAGCCGTTGCAGGCCGTCAGCCAGAATCGCAAGATCGCGAAGCCGGCGAGACCACTTATGGACGATCCGGTGCACGGAGTGAGGGTGACTTTGATTGACCTTGGGCTGGCCCGGATGGACGCAGGTGACGGGTCGGGCGGGGAAATGGTTCATTGGACGCCATTCGAAGAGGAAATCTTCATGGGCGAAGGTGCGTTGCTTAAATACTCTAATGGCTTTGATATTCACTAGGTGCAGGGGATTACCAGTTCGACATTTACCGATACATGCGCGACCACAACGGGAAGAACTGGGAGGCTTTCAACCCTCTCACCAATGCGCTGGTAAGTTGGCCAATTTCTCGTAGTTGAATTCCACTGAATCCCGCTCAGTGGCTGCATTACCTCGTCGTGAAGCTGCTCAACTCCAAGGGCCTGAAAGTGCCTGCGCGCCGGAAGACGCCGGTTCCTCCTACACCAGGCGTGTCTTTCGCCGAGCGGGATTGTTACGACTGCCTCGTCGACCTTGAGGACTGGTTAGGAAACTGCGTCGCCTCGATCGTCGAGGCCAAGCCGAAAGGCAAGGGGCGGAAAAAGAAGGCCCCTGCTGCTGCTGCTGTGCAGACGTCTGCGTCGCTTTTGCGCGGCCCATTGTGCGCGGGCGAGGTTGTTGGCTATGGGGTCAAGAAGGGGTGGGTCAAGTCGTTGGCGGAATGACATCCCTCGTTTCTGTTTCATTTGGATCTGGCATTTGTGTAGATTTGATTTATGCACGTCTGTATGTAAATTGCTGCACACATATTTAGCACGGCGGGGGGTAGCAACTTGTTCAGCACGGCGGGGGGTAGCAACTTGTTCAACAGGAACTCACGCTTGGCTGGTTGGGTTGAAAATTGATTCTAACAGCCCTGGAAAAGGCACTTCTAATTGTTGACAACGGACGTTACAGACAAGTCGCTAGACGGAAAAAGATTCCGGTGCGGGGAATCGAACCCCGCGCAACCGCGTCATAAGCAGAAAACTAGGAGATGAGAGGCGGATATGTTACCGATACACCACACCGGAGACAATCATTGTCCAAGATACATTGATGAGGGGTAAATCAAGATTAAGATTGGAAGTCAAGTTGATGCTACTAGGTTGATGAAAGCATAATGATCAAAGTTAGGGGCCCCAGAATGCATGCGTCAAGGCCATAGGAACGCACATCTCTTCTCGCTCTGGGGGGCGCACAATGAGGGATGGTAGGAAAGCGAAAGTTTTGTGGATGAACGTCGACCATGCATCGAGCAATGATGGTAGCGGCCCTGGCGACGCTACAAGATGTATCCTGGATGAGTTATTGTCGTTGGCGTTGTGAGGCTGCAGCAAAGTGCTGGAAGGTTAGTCGCTGGATCTTTTCACTGCGCACAGAATGGCCGGCATGCATCAAGTATGCTAGCCACTGGAGAATTCACTTCAGGCGATACTTGAACTTCTCAGCTGCTTCCGCTGCAATACTGCTGGCTCAAATGACGAAGAACGGGTGGCCGAGGGCGCTTGCTCCGTCTTGAATATCTCGCAAGACACTTTTCAGGCAGAAGGTCAAGATCTGCCTCCTCCACGCTGAAAAAGTTAGCAACGATCAAATTGCAGATCTCAAGCTGAAGCTGCTGAACAGGCCCTTCGATAACATGTGAAGCATGTGAAGGTTGTCGCTGCATGCGGTTGAACCTCATTAATTGAATAATTTGAATTGTTAAATTATCTTAAATTATCCGGTATGCGCTTGTCGTTCGTAATCATGAGCAGGACCCGCCGGCAACGTCAATGTTCGCGAGCGACGGGATCTCCGTGTCATTGTAAAGCTTGTACTTTTTCGGGTCGACACCTTCGAAAGCAGCGGCGAAACGTGCGTCTGTGTTGTTAGCCTCGTCGACGAGGCGGATCCAGGCGCATGCAATAAAGTCGCCGTACTTGCGGATACTGAATGCGGCATTATTGAACGGACAGAGGAGGAAAAAACGCAACTCACGCCTCGCCGTAGGTCTCTGGGTCCTTTTGCGTAGAGTCGCCGACGGTCAAGAACTTCTTGCCCGGGTACATGCCATGGATGCGATCAATCATCGCAGACTTGTAGTCCTGGATGCCATCATTCCTCGCGAAATCAATGATATCGCTGATATTGGTGGTGGTGAGGTTGTTGAGCATGATCGGTCCACTGGACGCGGTGTAGGTCGTGTCGATAAAGCTGCGAAGGAAGGGATACAGCTGGAACGGGGATGCAGAGACGTAGATGAACTGCGGCGAATTGAGAGACTTGGCGAGGGACGCGTAGACATCCGGCATGCCCGTTACGGGCACGGGCGTGTCGATCAGAGTCGCTTTTACTAGCAACAACTTATCGAGGGTATGCGATACTTTGACCGTATCGTCGATGTCTACATAGGGTCAGAAACATATGACTGCATAGAGAAAAGCACACACCAGAGATAACACCGAACCCGTCCGCAGAAGATGGAAAAAGCGTAAAGTTCACTTTGCGAGAGTCCAGTGAGGAGAGGGCGACAGTGCCGGTCGCATCGGCTGTGCCGCAAGAGCCAAGACTGACATTCTGGATCGCCATTCCGCCCGACGCTGTGGACTGGAGGGTTGCAGCCTGTCCACACCCATTGACGTTGACCGTAACAGCCTTGCCCGACAGCCCTATGGTCGAAAAGAGCTCGAGACGGCTTGTCGCGGTATCAATGTCTCCGGTGATATTCAAACCAGCGTCTTGTCGAGGAGGCTGGAAACGCCCGACAAAAGGGGTGCGACACTGAACTGGCGCGTCGAGACGTACGCTTGTAGTTGCACAAGCGTGTTTCCTGGTTCTGGGGGTCCTGGAACGCGGGGGCATCGAAGACCAGTACATCGTCGAGCAAGTTAACGGAACTACGACGCGAGGGTTGCTGGTATCCGCGCGGCAGGGCGCAGGCGACGCCGACAAGACCAAGAGTGACGAACGAAAGTGAAAAGCGCATCGAAGAAGCTAATGAAATCTGCACAGCAGGCAAGGACGGGAAAAATGAAAAGGCCGTTCGCGTGCATATGGCACATCTGAGTATTTATCCGGTGCACAACCATCACCAAGCCAAGAAGAGTATAGGTTTCAGATGTAAATCTTCATGTTGCCGAGAGAAAATGTCGACCTTATCGACGAATTTTCGAGTCAAAAGAGGTCAAAGTCCCAGTTGAACGAGTCAAAGTACAAGCTAGTATAAATTGTGCAAAAAACCAAAACAGGATC
>QVIE01000069.1:0-10732 GCA_013387415.1 Panellus pusillus | reverse complement strand
GTGCCGTCGGCCAGTTGCTGCTGCCCGAACGGTGACATCGGCGCAGATGCGGGTGCGGATGCCGACAGCGGGTGTCGCATTCATCAGCGCCAACAACGCTGCATTCGCGCTCGCGTTCGCTGAGGGAACAGCACCGCAGTAGTCGCAGGCGCAGGTGCAGGCGCACCGGCAGCGGGTGGCGCGAGGTGAAAGCGCGGTGCTGGTCCGTCGTCGTCGTAGTCGTCGTCGAAGAGGTTCGCCAGAGGCGCGGGTGGTAGCAGCAGCAGGCAGTCGCTTTTTCGCTCGGGAGCGCGGCGCGCGACGGAAGAGCTCGTGCTGCGCGTCGCCGCCGATTCTCGTCGTCGTCAGCATTGTATTCGTCGAATCCGCCCCCTGAACGGCGGTAATCCCGAGAGCTAGAGCCCGCGCCCGAGTTGTAGTAGTCTGGAACCGATTATGAAGAGAATCAACGCCTGAGACGACCGCAGAAGACAAGAGACAATCAGCTCACCGCCAAAGCCCCCATATTGCCCGCTGCTGCCGGAAGACATGCTCGATGCACCGTCGTCCTCTGTGCCGACGTATTAATCTCCACCGTCTGGCGCTCGGCGCGCATCCTCTACGATTGGAGTCTACGTCGGAGAGCAGCTCGACGAGTTCCCGCCAACGGTTGCGAACTGCCGAAGCGTTTTGCACTGTTGCCGCTGCAGGGGAGAGTATATAAGTACGTACCGTTGAGCCCTCGAAGCACAGGCTTCGATCGCGAGGCTCCTGGCTGAGCGTCGGCACCCAGACGCGTCGTCCCGGCCACCCGCCGCTCGTTCCACAGATTCTTGCATCGGTATCCTTGCTTGAGATTGCAGCCTTGCTCCCTGTCGCCGGCGCACCGCAGCTGACTAGTCTTGGAGGAGGAGAGGGGCCAGGGCCCGGGAGTATTGAATTGGCACGAGTTCAAGCCAGTGACCCTCGGCTGGTGATTACGCAATCAGGTGGCTGTCCACTGCGCGGCGCGTCTTCCCGGATCAGCTCCCTCTTCCTTCTTGCATCCCGCCGCCCGCGTGACGCGTCTCTCTCGTGCTGAATGCCGGAATCTATTTTATTGCAGTCGCCCGAGGAGTCCGAGTCACTGAATCCGCCGTCCTGGTCGAAGGGCCTTCGTAAGCAGCAATCCGACTCTCAAGCCGATCCTTGGTATTTTGGACGGACTGAACGGCATTCTGTGCATGGCGGCTGGACTATGGAAATTGGCGCCCCTTATTCTCCCAAGTTTGTGCTTTCTAGCTATTGGTGAAGCTCCACAACACTGAATCCCAAACTTCCGAAGTATCTGACGGCAGCGGGTGGGATAGTAACATCTCTCATTGCGAGCGTAGCGAGCAATTCTTCAGTAGGGGGTGGAATAGGGAGACAAACAAGAACAAATGGTCGAGGGTTTTTTGATGGGTCGCTTGCGACCCATCCAAGCTCGCTCAATTCTTCTGCTACTCCTACACAAACTTAGATAGTGCATTATGGCGTGCTAATTCACAGTATTGCAAAGTTTCAGCTCTATCCGTGTGGTAGTTGTCGTGTTCGAGCATCTCAGTATGTGCCACCGCGGAACGCGGTCACGTGAAAACTCGATGGTCATGGATCAGGGGCACGAAAACCAAAGCACCTTACTGTCTGCTATGCCCAGTGTCCTCTCCAGAGCTGCCCCTCCCCTCCTCCACGACACCGCTTACCTCTTGCACCCCGCCTCGTGCAGAATAGGATATGCATACAATGCACTCGTGTGGTCCCAACTGACCACTACGACGATGTTCACGACATCTGTCGTTTGTGTGTCATGCAGGTGGCAGAGGATCAGGCCCATCGTCGTGCTCGATTGACAATTCGCATCCCGAATCGCGCGCCGGCTCCTGGAAAAGACTGTGAGTTATGTCATGAATGGTTCCCCATGGAGAGCTACCGTTCAGCCGGGAACGAGAATCTTCGTGATCGATGTAGACGCTGCAGTACACGAGAACGTTGCAGTCGCCGGACCTGCCAAAAGATCAAGAAAAGGAAGCATTTCGAAAAACCTCGAGGGCAACAAGGGCTTTACAAGACCTGCGCACAATGCCGGGAGACGGCGATGGCTTCTGTCCACCGACGACGTGAAACTGCGGTAGCCCAGGGGCAATCTTACTGTACAATAGGAAACCACCTCGTCAACCCAATCGATTGCACGGAGGACGGCCACACATACAATAACTGCAATGCTTGCAGGGCTCGCCGGCGTGCCAGAACTGCAGCAGCTGCTGAACAGCCTCGTCCGGACGTTGACGAAGGAGAGGATGCAGTTGGGGATGATGGGGATGGTGTCCAGCAGCAACCTGTAGACGAATTCGACACAATCTTCGGTAGTGGTTCGCACTTCCTGGATGTGAACCTACCAGATGACTCAGCCGTCAACGCTCAAGAGGCCACAGCGATTCAGGTCGTCAACCAAAGGCTGGCTGAATTATGTATCGGCCACTGCGCAGGCTGTCGCGAGGAAGGATTTGATGTCAAATTGAAGACGCCGACCCTTTGCACTCGATGCTACAGTGATTCGTCAAATGACGTTCGTAAGTGGTCGGACGAAAACAACACAAATCCGAGTGCGTAGTCAGATATTTACCGATTGCATCCTGTAGCTGACAGTCAATGCAGGTCCCGTGCCACCCGAGTTACAGAACCTCACCGATATGGAGGAAATGCTGATTGCGCGGTGCAAGCCTGTTATGCAAGTCCGCTACACGAAAGGTCGCCAGCTCTGCTATAATGATCACATTGTCAATTTACCGCAAGATATTACGGCTATGGCGACGAAACTTCCACGCTTACCTGAGGACATCGACATGGTCATCATCCGGCGCGAGAGCGTCGACTTGACGCATCATGTCGATTATGTGGTCCGCCGGGAAAAAGTGCGCAAAGCTCTCGAGTACAAGATTGCACATGATGCCGCATACCGAGATCTGCGAAGGCCTGACAATGATGCATTGAGCCAGCTGCCTGAACACGGAACTGTCGTACACCGAATACCCACCTGCCGTGAAGGGGCTCAAAGGGAGGCCGGTGTTGGCCCTGCCGGCCCCGCCCAGGCAGCCGCTACTGAGATTGAGGAGGAGGAGGGCGGGAGTTTTGTTGGTGGCATCCCAAATCTCGGAGACATTGGACGTCCTGAGGTCGAACAAATCCGTCAGGCAGCCGGACAAGTTGCGGGACCCACGTACCAGCACACAATTGTAAGCTTCACTTTAATTTCTTGCACTGGACTTTCTGAAGTCTTCTAGATCCAGGCACCGACTGTCGATGCGAGCCCTATTTCCGAATGGACGCCAGGATACATGGCGGCGGCGTTTCCGACACTGTTCCCCGATGGAACAGCAGATTACTACTCGCCGCGTCAACGAAAGATCGACCTGGGAGAATACTTCACTCACCTCATGAAGTTCGAGGGGGGCGATTTGCTCGGCATCGAAGGTTCCCTTGGTTTGCATTCAACACCCTACAACGTCAAAGAACCCGCAATCAGTCAAAAATATTCGTGAAACAGAATCATGACGATGGCAAGCTTACCTCGGACGATCTGGCTGCACTTCTGCAGGAGGGAAACCAAACTATCACACAGAAGATGATGAGATACGGTGCAAAACTGCGCGGGACTCGGGCTTACTGGCATGCGCGAAGGAACGAACTTATTGACATGATTCGTGTCAAGGGGTCTCCGCACTTCTTTTCACACTCAGTGCCGCTGATTTGCAATGGCCGGATCTTCACAGGCACATGCGCGCGGAAATCCCGGTGCCTGCCGATGGAGATGGTCCGGCGCACGCCCGCCGCCAACGGCGGTTGGCCTTGGAGCGAAATCCTCACATAGCCGCGTCATATCTGGACCACCGGGTGCAGATCTTCATGAAATACTACATCGGTGCACTATTCCCTGTCAAACACTTTTGGTATCGCTATGAATGGCAGGAACGCGGTAGCGGGCACGTACATGGCTTTGTGTGGCTCAAAGAAGCCCCAAATCCAGACGATATTGATTGGGATCTCTTGAAAAACAACTCGCAGCCGGTGCCCGACGACCAATACGCCAAGATGGACGCGTTCAAAAGATTCTGGGACAAAGTCGTCACTGCGATGAATCCGTTCCCGAGACGAGACGAAAACTCACCTTTGGTGGGGCAACATCCTTGCTCCCTCGAGCGCGACAACCTTCAAAACACGAAGGAGGAGCTGTCAGAACTACTGAACTGGGTACAACGTCACACAAAATGCCTACCTGGGTACTGCCAGGTCAAACGCAAGGTACCCGGACAACAAGAGCCCCATCTCGTTTGTCGATTTGACTATCCCATGGCATGTGGGAATGCCGCGACAATTGGGTTTGATAGCAAACGGCGCGTGCGTTTTGAACCACGCCGAAACGACCCTCTCTTGAACAATTACAACGCGGGATGATGCTTGCATGGAGGGCAAATATTGACATCAAGCCCGTCATGAACTCAGAGGCTGCCAGAAAGTGAGTCATTGTCGTTATCCAATTGCGAGAGAAAATCGACCTTCGTGCAGTTACATTGCCAAATACGCTACTAAAGCCGAACAACAGGCGCCCGCATTTCCACAGCTGCTTCAAGACGTTGTGAAGCAGATGAACGGTAACGGTACGGTGCAAACGGCCTGTCAAAAAATGCTCAATAAGATGCTTGGCGAGAGAACATATTCTGCTCAAGAAACGGCGCACTTACTCCTCTGAATCCCCCTTGTTCGTACCTCCGTCTCGTTTCAGACACTCTCTCTGCACAAGGATGGGAGCATGCGGCCGCTGGAAACCGAATCAGACGCCAAGGACGATTTGGGTGCGGATGAAACAGAAGACATACCTGGTGGTCGCAGAGTCACGGGAGACTCATGGCTACAGCGATACATGCAGCGGCCGGATGCCATGAGCGACCTCTCCCTCCAACAAGTGTTCCAAAACTACTCTTGGCGTAAGAAAGAATGGCGAAAGCGCCGGAACGCCGATGTTGTTGTACGAACCTTTCCACGGTTTTCACCCGACCCGGAAGGTGAGCAGTACGAAGAGTATTGCCGCACCAAAGTCCTGCTGCATCACCCGTTCCGCCAGCTAGATCAGCTCCGCAACAATGGAGAGAAGTCGTGGCCAGAGCTGTTTGCCGAATGTCGTATGGGCGGCCACGAACATCCAACGGACAGCTTGAGGTGTTGGGAGGAGGAGAACAGGCCCCAGGAAGAAGACGACGACGACGAGGAAGTGAATCCGGACGTGGAGTTGATGACAGAGGAGGACTGGCAGTTGTTCGCACGCGATCATCCCCATGCTGCAATTCCCACATTTGACGCGTCCGACCTCGGAACTCGACCTCTTGACGCGGCGTGGGACGCGAATGCGGCTCGCGCACGTTGGAACGACGTGGACAAGATGGCTAGCTACCTCGACGAGTGCCGGCGCGAAGCAGGCATTGTTCTGAACAATCAGCCGCCGCCAGTCAACATCGACTCTCTCGCAGATGAACAACGCACGATCTTTGATCGATATATCGTCACATTTACGGGAATTCTCGCGGGCGAAAATCTGCCTGCTGCTTTGCTGAACATCGACGGCACGGCAGGATGTGGTAAGACTTACCTCATTCATGCCATCTGCCAGGAACTGCGGGCTATGGCAAATTTGCACGCTCGTCCAGATCCCGTCCGCGTACTTGCACCCTCCGGCGTTGCTGCATTCAACATACGCGGCCGTACAGTACACTCTGCTCTTGGTCTTCCCGTCAACTCAGCTTTTGTGCCTCTCACTGGAACTCGGCTTGCTACACTTCAAGAACAATTTCGCGGTGTTCATTTCATCATCATTGACGAGAAGTCGATGCTTGGGCTTAGGATTCTGGCACAGATCGACGCCAGGCTGCGTCAAATCCGTCCTGAAGGTGCCAGCCTTCCATTTGCGGGTTTTCATTTGGCATTGGTCGGGGATTTTGCTCAATTACCGCCAGTCGGTGATCGTGCCCTTTACTGCCCGCCTTCCACAAGCACATCAGACAGCGGAGCGCTTAGCCGGGATGGACATCAGTTGTATGGGCTGTTCAATATCAGCTACAGGCTACGTGTTGTGCATCGACAGCAGGGAGAGTCATCCGAGCAACGCCAATTTCGCAGTCTCCTCGAGCGTGCCTCAAAAGGTGGACTCTCCATTGAAGATTGGCAATTGCTCCAAACCCGCCTTCTTTGCTCCCTCTCCGCAGCTGAAAAGGCTCCGTTCGATGACGCGATTTGCCTCTATACTACCCGCGAAGATGTTCACAAGCTCAACATGACTGAGATCCAAGCTCTCAACGAACCCTGTGCGCGTTTCTTGGCTCGGCATGATGGTGGAGCAGCGGCAAAAAAGTTTCTGCTGATGATGCTGGAGGGCTGGAGGCCGAGCTCGTGCTCTCGTGTCGTTCGAAGGTTATGATAACACGGAATCTGTGGCAAGAGCATGGTGCGTTGATAGTTTGTGTGTTTTGCTTT
The DNA here is from genome assembly GCA_013387415.1 of Panellus pusillus. Lineage (NCBI taxonomy): Eukaryota > Fungi > Basidiomycota > Agaricomycetes > Agaricales > Mycenaceae > Panellus > Panellus pusillus. Next base: position 4,210 of record QVIE01000069.1, on the reverse strand, counting down.
GCGACTACTAATCAATGTGTAGGCCTCGTCAATGCGACTTTAGGGATCGTCGAAGATGTTGTGTGGCCCGAGGGTGTACCCTCAACGTCGGAACTGCCCTTGGCGGTCTTGGTGTCATGCAAAGATTACACGGGCCCCACCCTTTGGCGCACGGAGCCACGGCCTGGCTTCCCAGATGGCATTCCCATTGTTCCTATCCTCCCGTCAAGTCCTTATTTGATATCGGCGACAAGCATCTAAGCCGCACCCAAGTTCCTCTTCGCTTAGCCTGGGCCGTCACTGTCCACAAGTCGCAGGGCTTAACGTTGCCGAAGATCAAACTCGGGCTTGGAAACGAGAATTCGCCGTTGGTCTGACATTTGTTGGGCTGTCGAGGGTCAAATCTCTGGCAGATATTGCCTTAGATGGTGCATTCGACTATTCACGCGTTAAGAATCTTGGGGGCAAAAATTTACAACATAGATTAGACGACTTTGCTCGTAGATACCCTAATAGACTTGCGTGAAAGACACTGTCTGCGAAGCGAGCACCGGCGCGACCGCGGATCCATATTCTAAATCTTACTCTTGTTCTAGGTACAGACGTTGGCAGGACACGGGCTCCGTGCACTTGCCGACGAACGAGAGAACATTGTACGAGCAGCTTCTCAGCGCCGAGAACACCCAATTTCCCTCCGTGGCACAAAATTCTTGACTCTCGGGAATTCCAGAACAACCTAATCTTCGTTGGCGTGGAGTAAGTACATCCGATTGTAATTCAATGGCTACCTTTCGACGTTCGTATGCGAATATAGGACCCCTTTTACATGGTTGATCTGTCTTTGCACCACGCTCAAACCTGGTAACCCGACCACCGAACGCTGCAAATCTCTTGAATTCCACAATTACAAGATGCTGCAGCATTCAACGAACGACCCGACATCTCATTGAATCAGAGCAGCTTGAGGCGGCGCTAGAAGTTGAAGCGTGGCGCTCTAACACGGCCCGAGAACTGTGAGTGCCGTTGCCTCGAACAAAAGTACGTCTTTGTTCTCATTCGCCACGATAGCACAGCATGCAGAAGAAATTCAGGGAAATAATGGTAAGCACCCGCTCGTTGCATTTCCGACAAAAAAGGAGCTTCCTGCCGCCGACATCCGACCGCTGTTTCTCAATCTCCTGTCGCTCGCTTTTGCGCGCCGAGCAGCCAAAATTGTTCACGCATACCCAGAATCCTTGCCTGTACGCAGTCATCATCTGCTTTCTTCGGACTGAATGAATATTGCTACATGCTGCTAGATTGTGACTTATAACGCGACCGCAATAATCTGCAATCTCGAACTAACGGTGGATAATATTAAAAGGCAGGTTGCTACCGGCTACAAACTCCTCGTTCCGAAAATCTTCGCTGCGAAAACAGCGAACTACGCCCCTCTAGGTTGTCTTCATTTCGAGTGTGGGTCATAGCCTCGGCGCCGGCGTGAGCTTGAACACGCTCGGGCATCCCGACGCCGCGAAGTACGAGGCATTGAACGCGTACGGCCAGGCGATATCTGCAAATGTTCAAACTGACTGTGATCCAGGTCTCGAAGAGATCTAATGGGCAGATCAATGTGTATAGTCTCCATCTTGGTTGTACGTCCTTTATTGCATCTTGCATTAGCAAAATAATTGATCAGCCTTTTCTTTTTGTCGCTTAGTTGCATACATGAACCTCATACAACACCCAGACCCTCTCCGTCATATGAACGTCTTGGTGAGAACTCACACAACCGTTTCTATTCATCAATCAATCTTCCACAGGAAGCATTAGGTTGAATTTCTCTGTTCGCTCGGAACTTGAACTTGCACAGAACTGTGGTTGCGGCATTTGATCCCAACCTGAACGGTCAGAGGATCCTCCGAGTCAATGTAAAAATGGCTGACTCATACCTTAGCCTCCGCAGACGAGGCTGGAGCTTACTACTTACAGGCTAAGTGAGTGTGTCCGAGTCGTCGCCAACGAACTCATTGCTCCACCGAGCGCAGATCCCGTAAGTCATGCAATCATTTTTATCTGGTATCTCTCAAAATGGCAGGACAATGCCGCGAGGTTGTGGAACTTGACCAAAAGGATAATTAGAGAAAAACTTCGCATTTTGATGATACCGTGCGATAGGTAGGTAGATGACATGGCGTGGTCCCGCTTAAGTAATGAATTGAGCCACAACTCGAAGTCAAAGAGGATTCGGAAGCGGTTGACTATCTACCATTGCAAGATGTTTAATGTCAGCACCTCGAAAGACTAAGTACTACATAAGTAGTTGAATGAACTTTGTTACCCGCCCAGCACGGATCAAGCCTGATCGCGATCAGCATTCTGGGATCAAAGTGCCACGTAGATTTGGCGCCTGCTCTCTGTCGCTTACTTACCACCATGCCAAATTGGATGCTTGGACAGACACATCATCTGAAGGTGACCCTCCCAGTTCATGCTGCATGCATCGAGTTTCATAAGACTCACATCAAGTCACTCAGACACTGTGGATGTGGCCCATGTGGGTGTACACCCAAACGAAGAAGCCACAGCTACGAAGCTTTGGGCCGTTTATGTCTCTGAAGCTGAAAAATACGACAAGAGTCTGGTGGAGAGCTGGAAGAGCGACATGGACGGCATGCTCATATTTGTGAGTAACTTGTAGGATTCAGTGAATTGACTCCTAATCGTATGCTGGAAGGCGGGTCTTTTCTCCGCAAGTTTGACAGCATTCATCATTGAAAGCTACCCCACTCTGGTTGAGGATACTGGAGGTGCTACGGTGCAACTATTGACTCAAATCTCACAACAGCTTGCTGCATCTGGCAATGGGAGCACATACCATTTCCCACACCACCACCTCCATTCACTCCACCCACAACAGCCCTGGTCTGCAACACCTTTTGGTTTATCAGCCTCGGCCTCAGTCTCTCATGTGCCCTCATTGCCACTCTTGTTGAGCAGTGGGCCCGTGATTTCCTTCACAAAGCAGATATGCACTCTGCTCCCCCTATGCGTGCCCGCATGTTCTCCTTTCTGTACTATGGCTTGAAGCGATTCAGCATGCACACAGTGGTGGACATCATTCCACTACTTCTTCACACATCCCTTCTCTTCTTCTTTGCTGGTCTTGTTGCCTTCCTGATTCCCATCAATATCCCAATGGCAGCAGTAGCTGGAGCAATACTGGCTCTTGTCACTGCAGTATACTTCATGCTGACCATCCTACCTTTGGTATCTCTTGACTGCCCTTACCGCACCCCTCTCACCGGTGCATTTTGGGACATCTCTTGGAAAATATGGTCGCTCTGGAGCCACCCACATCCTGAAAAAGATCCATGGGCTCAAAACCCAGGTCTCTCCCAGCCTTTGTCCACAACAAGAACAAGGATAGAGGCCATGACGAGTCAAGCAATGCAACCTTCTCCTGAACGTACCTCTCGGGATTATCAGGCACTTGTTTGGACTGTCAAGTCTCTGGCAGATGAACTGAATTTGAAGCTTTCATTGAAGCCATTCCTGATGTCTTGTGGGGTCAAGATTTAGCCTCCCCCCAACGACGTGCATATGGAGATCATATCTACAAACTTCTGTGCAGGGATGACCTGAAATTCTGCTCTCGGCTTCAGAACCTCCTTCTCAGTTGTGACAACTGGTTTATTATCCATGGAAGCCAGTAATCGCCGAAAACCATCTACTACAAGGCTTTATGGGCCATATTGAGCCTATCAGCCTCACCAAACAACTATATGTTGCACACATTTCCAGAATTTTCACTTACTTCCAGTACCCCACTTGGGACCAAAGTGACTGGGATTGCTATGCTGTCTGTATCACACCCTTGATGCAGTGGTCTGCATTTCAACATGCCAAAAGTCAGCTTCCCAAATTATTGCAAGACATACACAATGGTCTGACCCCTGATGGTCTGCAAGCCATGGAATCAACTGTTAAATCTTGGAAGGATATGGGACTTCCTATCCTTGGCACGTATCTTGGATACTGACCAATATAAACCATTCCATGGACACGAACCACGTGCAGTGTTGGAGGATCTACCTATCAATGTTCCTCATCGGATTCTGTTTCGCTTTCTCAGCAGTATGAGCTGTATGAAATCTCCTCCTGTACATTGGCGTGAAACCAAATCGCTCTTGGCACTCAATTCTTCTGCTTCATTCTCTGCTTGGGAGGGAGAACTGCAGATCTCATTGGA